>RXPK01001318.1:0-60765 GCA_004143645.1 Protaetia brevitarsis | reverse complement strand
TGGTCTTTCGGAACGTAGACTTCCTGTTGTGTGGTGAGCTTGTCCATATTCATTCCAGCAGCGGTGTATATAAAAGTTTTTAAACACACAAAAATAATCAGCTTTGTCAATGCAACGCGAAATTCTCACAAATTCAAAACACGGGATCCTAATCTTACTAATTACAATTACAATAATATCGAGTCTCACGTTGGGATTGCCAAAAATATATTCAAAAACTGCGTGAATTTAACATTTAAAAAGGACAATGCAAATCCTTTAGCAAACAAAATGGTAGATTCGTTCTAGAAGGAATTTCTTATACCACAAAAAATCCACGTGGTCTCAAAAATTCAAAGCAAACTAAAATTTAATTAAATTAACGTAGAGAAACAACCAAAAACAAAATGAAATTTAAAATACAAGCTCTAAGCTTCTCTTCACCTACCCCGAGGTGATTAAAATACCAAAAATTAGAACTAACAAAAAAAAACGGAAAATTGAAACTCTTAACGCGGTTACTTCTAGAACAAATAATTAACGGGCCTTATACATAAATTGTGCACAATATTATAACACCAATTAAACTGAGTTGTTCTGAATGATGATCAAAATTAACAAAATAACGAACAAATCCTTACAAATGAAAGATTGCAAAATGGATGCAAAGAGCTCAAAATTTACATATACTTACATTCGCGACAATGATTCAGACACTGCCCTCAAAGAGGCCCTACAACGCGCATATACAAAATAACAATTGCGCGCGCTGCGACAGCCGCAAAAGATCATCGAATAAGCCTTATAAGAAGGACCTAACACATGAACAAAAGCTGAACATATAAAGGAAAAAATTAAACTAACTAACTGAACAATAAAATACATCAAACAAAACTACTAAATTCTTAACAAAATACACAAATATTAAATTTAAGTGAGAATTTGCCCGCGGCAAAGCCAAAGCTTGATCTTCGAAAATTAACACCATTGAGTTCAAATAACCGGAGTGCCAGTCTATAGCAATACGTTTTCCTGGACATAAACTTATATCAAAAATCAATTTTTAAAATATTTGCTTCAGAGAATGTACTTTTGATTCAAGGTTCGTATATACTAGGTGGCCTCGTAACTTGCAGGGGATACGCAATGACGTTGTGGTGAGGCGCCTCGCGATCATTTTCGAGTCAAAGAAATGTTCTCCACTGGCGCATTAAGAGAATACTGCGGTGCCATCTATAGTACGCTAGTGGAACATTTCTTTGACTATATAATATGGTATTGGGGTATTCTGTAATAATAAAAGGAACTTGAAATTATATTTCAAGACACGTTCTGCTTGACATAACATTGATTGAAAAAAATCCTAAATTAAGATTTTTGTAAAAAAATAAATATTTAGTCTGGGAGTACAAATCGCCATTTGTTTTTACATATATGCACCACTTTACTTATTAAACACAGCATACGTGATGACGTGTTCGCGCTCCTTCTCTTGATTGGCTGAAAAGTTATGAGGCCACCTAGTATATACGAACCTTGCTTTTGATTATGTATTCGTATTCAAAGCATATAACTTCTGTTCTAATGTGTAGTATATCACATAGAGGTCGCGGATTTCATTGGTGTTGTGTGAATGTGGTTTGCTCCTCCCATTATTTACGTCACTCCGTCGTTTAAAAAAATAGACTATAATCACTTTGTGACATTTGGCCCCTATGAATGCCAAAGCAAATGATACATAGTTCTAGCCTTCCTCTTTCAAATGAGATCGAAATGGCCAGGCTATGTTTATTTTTAGCTTATAATAAACCTATTCCTTCTTTTGCAGCAAATGTGCCTTCATACACGTCAAAAGAAAATTAGATATGAAGCCCGCTACGCTCTACAAATTGAGACACTTGGGATATGTGTTTCGAAAACTCATAAATTTCAAACCGTAATTACCGAAATATATACTCCCAAAATAATTAAAGTTATGCGGCAGCTTAGGCTGTACCGATATCTCATACTTGTTACCCACACCCTGCCTGTCCTTATAATCCTTACGGGAATCGATATGTTCGGCAGCCTTACGCCTAATTTTATTGCACTACACGCCAAACTAATCCTCCTCTACCGTTATCTCTTAATCTATCATGGTTAGCGAATGATCCGCGGTAGTAATGCGTTCGAAATTAACGACAATAACGTCGCTATAATGGTGTTTGAACGTCAACACGGATTCCATTTATGCATACGAAATATTTTATCGTCCGCGTTCTCGCGAAATTACCAGGAAATTAACCCATCAAGCTCGAAATCTGGCCGACTCCATAACACGTTGCCGCGTGTAACTAATTTAAATGAACAAACGTCCCCCTGGAAGCGACTATAACGCCTCCGTATAACGTACACGACGGGCGTTAACTCTTGGAGTACGAACCCCGAAAACGATAAGTCAATGAAATCGTGTATATGCTTTCCTAGCGCTTATCTATAGCAGACCGAGGCAATTAAAATATTTATCGCGTTCGTCCGCTTTTGTTTAGGCCCGGTTTTTTCGCGTTTACAGCTTTAATCTCTCGCGGGGACATAATGGATTATTTGCGTGAACCCGTTCAGTCGCGTATTTCCAACGCGAAAAATAAAATTGCCGGCTTTTAAAAACTAGCGCATTCACTGATTATGCCTGTCGGTTTTCTATCCTGTAAACGTCAACTGGCAGTTGTCATAAATAAAATTGTTTGCCAGACTTGATTATATTGGGAAACTCGATAAATGACCAAATTAAAAATTTGTAGTCCACTAATGATGCATAAATACAGTTATAAAATTTGACTATTATCCACTATTATACATTTATGTGCCTATATACAGGGTGATTCTCAATATATGGGACAAACTTTAAGAGCTGATTCCTGAGGTTATTTTGATCATAAAAGTTCATATGGGTATATGTCCAAAACGGTTTGATTTTAAAGTAATTGAATGTTTAATAATAATTATGAACTATGACTAACACGATATAAATATCACAAATGGTTCTTCAATACTCTATGTGAAGAGGGAATTGTTTATTTGTCATTTCAATATTTGTCAATAGTTGTCAGAGTGTTCATTCAGTTTATTGCCAGTTTCTTCAAATTTTAAAAAACCGACGACTGATAACGGGCACCCATCTACAGTGAGAACTCCACAAGTTGAAGGAATGGTATTAAATGGAATTGAGGAACATCCTACCACAAGCACCAGAAAAATTGCTTTTAACATTAGTCAGGCCACAATTTGGAGAATATTGAAAGATCAACTGTTGTATCCATATCACATTCAATGGGTGCAGACACTTTTGCCGGCCCATTTTCTACAAAGAGTGGCTTTTTTATCAATGGATGCAACACAAAATCGCACAAAATCCTGACTATTTGGCTCAAATATTCTTCACCGACGAAGCTACTTTCTCTAGAAACGCGATTATTCATTTTCATAATAATCACATATGGGCCGAAGAAAATCCGCACGAACTAGTGAATGCCCGTCATCAACATCAATTCTCTGTCAATGTGTGGGCCGAAATTGTTGGAGATTACTTGATAGGTCCACATTTTTTACCGATGCGGTTAAATGGCGAGGTATACCGCAATTTTCTTGAAGAGAAGCTACCCCTACTGCTGGAAGAAGTTCCGTTGCAATTAAGATTACAAATGTGTTTTATGCATGACGGTGCTCCAGCGCATTTTAGTTTAGTTGCTCGCGAGTTTTTGGACAATACGTGTCCAGATCGGTGGATAGGACGGGGAGGGCCACAATCGTAGCCTCCTCGGTCTCCAGACTTAAATTCTTTGGACTTTTTTCTCTGGGGTCACCTTAAATTATTAATTTATACGACTCCCATTGAAAATGTCGATGAACTGAGAAATCGTATTATCGCAGCTTTTCAAACCATTCGAAATACCCCTGGTATTTTAGAGCGGACTCGCCAGTCACTACGACGGAGGATAGAAGCTTGTATTGCAGTTGGGAGCGGTCATTTTCAACAGTTAGTATAAGTTAATTTTGTTTTACTAATTATTTAGTTAATTTATAATAAAAAACATTAATTATATTAACTTAATATTAAACATTGTACAACTTTAGAACTAAGCGATTTTGAACATATGTTCTCATGAACTTTTATGATCAAAATAACCCCAGGAATCAGCCCTTAAAGTTTGTCGCATATATTGAGAATCACCCTGTATACTAAAAATAGGGATGAAAGCGTGTTGTTTTCAGTTATAAATGCAGTAGGTATATGACTATTCATTTTAAATCTCGAAGTATGGTGGAACTTAAAATTTTGCATATTTATGTCTAGGTACCTCAAAAAGTAATGTGCAATGACATATGAAGGCTGAATTTAACACTTGAGTTCGGTACATATGGTAAAGGATAAAGAGTTTTTTTTATGTAGACTGTGGAGAGTACAGGTCCTTCACTATTTAATAAAGAAATAAAAAATAGACAAAACTGTATCGGCTGTCCCATAATCTAGGTTGATTTAGCACGCTCTGTATAATTTTACTTAATGTGGCGCAGTATTCAATTTTCTACCAAGAAATTATAAGCCCCTTTTCAGATACTTATCATCAGAGCTGGAAGTATAAAGAGATACTTAACCTCCACAAGTAACTTAGGCCAGTATATGTTTCTTTTTTTCACATAAACGGGTGTAACCCGAAGAAGGCAAGTCGGCCAGAAAGACCTATTGTGCCCAAATGTTAATTTTAGCCCTCTCAGTCAAGTTGCATCCTATCAAAAAGTTCGCAATCTGGCTGAGAGTAACTTACCGACTCTGAGTTCGTCCAATCGATCGATTCCAATGTACGTTTGCCTCTCCCCGTTTATTTAGTGTGCAGTACCCAGTTAAGATTCCTGTTAGTAATCTCAATTGGTCCCTGCTCATAAATACTGCCTTATGAAATCTTTCCTCATTCGGATGGAGCCCGAGAGATTTACAGTGTCTTGCGCCGGCGTGTCCGTTCCAAAAGAAACAGGGCCTAGCAGCAAGTTAGGACCTGACAAATGTTTTAGTACCACACGTCGGTTCTAGACCTAAGAACGGGAGCTCGCTAATGGCCCTTGCTAACGTGTTAGCTATTTCATTGCCTCGGATCCCAAAGTGACCTGGCACCCATCTCAATGTAACGTTTAGATTCGGCCAGCTGTTTAAGTTTTCTTAGCGCAGGCAGTTTGAGATGCCTACAGCACAGATCTGGATAGCGATAATTTCGGTTTGGAAAATGGTGGAGAAGACCCCTACGCGAAGGATGTACGCTATTGCTGTTTCCTTACTGGAGATATCTACGTTGTATCTTATCTGCCTTTACGGACAGTGGGACTGAAGTAGTTGAAGATGCTGGTGTGGTCTCCAACTTTTCCGGAGAAGCCCTTGCATCCACTACATTTTTCTGTGTAAGCCCCTAGGGCCGCTTCAGACCACAACACCAACTGCAGCGGGGAAAGCGTAAGAATGATCTCCATAGCAGCCGATGGTATCGAGGACATGCCTCCCATCATGCCCAGACAAGCAATCTTTTGAATTTTACTAAGCGGACTTATAGAGCCTATTTATTCTACAACAATATTATCGCAATTGCAAAATTGTGGAGGCAAATTGTTTATTAAATAAATGGATGTTTGTAAATAAAACAATATAATAAATATCTTCACTTTTAACCTAGTGAATGTATTTTTTGATCTTTTATTTTAGATACCTTTTAGCATCTAAGATGCTGTTTTAAGTTACTTTTCTAAGCATATTGTATCTTTGTAGTACTACGAAAAGAAAGTATCTTGGTATCTAGTATCTTAATTTTTTGACAAAGTGTCTGTCATAAGTAGCGAAGGTACTTTTAGGATCCCAGCTTTGCTTATCACTACCTGTTTTTATAGAGTTAATGACTATATTGTGTGGAGGTACATCGTGGAGAGTCAATTTCCCCCCTAGTCATCATCACGACCCCGTAAAAAAATCACGTATTGCAATTGTACGCGGTGAGATTCGAACCTACGGCACCTGTAATCGTAAAGACGATCTTAAGACACTCGCGCCATCACAGGCGCATTATCTTATTTAACATCATAAAATATTTTACGTTGAATTTTCAAAAGCAAGGAAACAGGATATTTTTAGGGTACCTAACTCTTTTATAGCAGATCACACTGATGAACAAGAATCAACACGCCAAGTTTACTAACTTGCGATAGTTTCTAATTCACCGCAATTATTTCACTAGATGATATGGTCGAGTCATTAGTCAGTTCGACAAGAATGAAATCACTAACCAGTACAGGAAAATAAACCAATACCTAATGACATTACGACGTATAAATTTTATGTTTTCGAAGATAGTGTTGCACGATTATTCAAGTAAAATAACTTTCATTAATAATATCACATTTAATTAATTTCTCAAACTTACATCAAGAATTATGAATCTTACCAAAATCTCTTTTTCCATGTTAAATTACCTAGAAGAAACAGGTAAAACAAAGTTTACATGATTTGATATAGTAAAATCGCAACGCTTTTGCATGCAATATTCTTGATTTACTATAATAAAACTACTTTTTGCAGTGTAGTACATATGTACGTAGACGGAAGAAGATCCATCTTCCTCTCTACTCTATAATCCCCCTCCATGCTGTTTCCATTCTTACTTTTGAATGCTGCCACAAAAGTAGCGCGATTTAAGCAGCTTCTCCGAATCCACATTAAAGGCACTGAAACTCGATAGCCTGTTAATTCTGCCTGATACATTAAAAGAACTAATCCCGTGATCGCTTAAAAGGAATTAAGGAAGCAAAAGAAGAATCGTCGTGAAGAAGGATCGCCTCGGAGCATTCAGGCGGCTCTACAGCCCGAACGTATATATCGCATTGTCGCCAAAGACGTGGGAGCTTCTTATTTAACTCCGGGAGAATTATCGTCCGGGACAAAAGCTCATAATTACACTTAATATTAATCCGAACGGAGGAACTTCTATAGGGAGAACCCTCCCGGATTAAGGCTTGAGCTAAATAAAATAAAACAACGGATGCGACAATCTCATTAAGTGTAACAGATGATTAAACAAGACTTATTATTATCTTAAATCCGGCACGTTACTCCGAGCTGATAGTGGGAGAGATGTGCTCGACAGTAACTTAATTGTTTCGTCCCGGCACAAACGGCACTATTACCTCGAGCGAGATGCGAAATTACTTTTGTATAATTTCCCGTCAATTACCTTAATCGCGAATGCAAACATTGAAAAAAACTTAAATCGTGTAACCCAACTGTTTCTCCGTACCCTGTGTTAGTACTTTATGTTATTCCCGTATCACATTAATTAGCGCTAACGAACCGTTAGATGCAGTGTAATGAGTAACCAACTGGTAACTAGATAATCAAAATTTAACGGCAACATGTTATTTGATAATAATACTGTAAAGTACTCCTAAAACGGCGTTTAACGTTAGAATTTAGCGACGAACCAGTTTCCAAGACATAACAGAATTAAATTTAATGAACGGTTGACATTCATAATCTCATTACGTTCAGGCAGATCCGATGGACTCGGAATTATTACACGACCGCTCGCCGTAACTTCTTTTAAATTAAACAAGTAAGCGGCCAGCACTAGTATTTTACTGGTAGTGTCCTTTTCCAGCTCACGTAACTCGCTGTACGAGAACGGAATTAAACCTGTTTGTGGTTTCTTGGCCAAACTTCTTAATCATTAAATAAAAAAAAATTAAAAAAATTAATTGAAACAATTTAATTGAAAAATCAAATAATTAATGTAACAAAAAGAATATGCAGTGTAGAATAAATTAAGGGTATGTATTGTAATAAAATGTAGGCAACTTATTAATCAAGTGTCTAAGTAAAAGGACATAAGGCAACTTAAATGGCATCATCAGAATACAGGTATAATTAATGTTGACATTTAGAATATTTAAATACTTGAAACTGCGATTTTATGCTATCTAAATTAACTAATAACCTAAATAAATTGTATTCATATTTAACTTTTGTCTATTTTAAATTATAATTATTCAAATTTTATCTCTATGTGTTTTAAATGGGAACTTCAAAGATTGTTCTGTGACATTAATCTCGAACCCTCATGTCATTTGTTCATCCTTGTTAGGAGACCAGAGGACGACGTTTTTAAAAAACAATCTGATTATGAACTGCACAGAGATGCTTCACAGATCTGATAAAATCCAGTATTTTCATTATTTGAAACCAGTTTTAAACATATATCTTGAACAATATTTCCTGATTTAATATCTCCCCCATTCCAAGGGAAAGAAATATCACTGCGACCTAAGAGATCTATTGTCTCCTCTATTCCTTCTGTTTTACATCTGACCTTCCAAACCTATTCTTTTGAGAAAGAGTAGGATATGAGAAGGTCCCAGGTTAAGTAAGTCTCTCCTTCACATGCTCCCAGGTGGAACGCCTTTGGGTTGCACAGTGTTACCCGATTTGAGAGAAAATTGCTGGGTGCTTCATCCTATTCGCAACAAATTCCACATTCAGATTCTCTTACTATCCAGTTTCTCAAATGTCTTTGCCAGTTTGCAATGGTCTGAAAGTATTCCTGTTAATCTGCGAATATTTTTCTTACTCGGGTTGATGCATTCTGTAAACCTCTTCTGTCTATAGGTTTTCAGAAGAGTTTTGGCTTACCTTATTCCCTGAAGAGTCTCCCAATAATTGTATTTTCTTTGCTCTATATCGCTTTTCAATTTCTTTAGTGAAGTGCCGGAACTTGTTGCTGATAGCCAGCAAATTATTATTACCTTCCCGATTTTTGAAGAGGCAGCCTTTACGTCCTCTCAATTCCAACAGCTGCGTATTGTACTGCTACTTATCCCGCAAAAGAGTTAAGGCTCTACGAATGGTATTATCGCCACATTCCTGTGTGACCCGGAACCCACTGGAGAAAGTAACTTTCCTTTTTTTTACCTAGCTCGTTTAATTTTCCTAGCCATTTCCAGACCATCTTGGAATTGGTTTCATGTGAGCTCAGCGGCTTGATGGCTGATTGTCTATAAGACATAATGATAATCTCCTACTTTCGGTAATTCCAGTGAATATTGAACAGGATGCATCATTCCGCCTGGAAGATAGTGGGATATTTCCCTAAACTTTCGAAGTACTTGGTTCTAGGCTCATAAATGAAGGATAAATTTATATAAAAATTTGAAATAGTTGACCTGTAATGTGCGGTAAATGATATAGAAATATATTAATTTATGTTATTCATATAACTTGTGCCATATTTAACAAATTAAATGCGCATTGAAGCTCCACAAATCTTCGATTATTTATGCAACCGAAACTACAAGTACCCCCAGCCACAAATATACTAAAAATATTTTTAAAAATATATTTGAGAAATATTTGTCGTGAGGGGTTTTTGAATATATTTTTTATATTTTATCTAAATATAAATAAAATATACAATTGAAATATTTACTCCATATTTTAAATCAATATACTTTTGACATTTTTTAAAATATTTGTAAAATATTATTTATATGAAAATTGAGAATACGTTAATGGAAATGAAAGAAGGTCCAGAATCTCACAAACTCTTTTTTTATTAATAAAATACTAATGGCTACATGTTGCGAGTGTATTTAACACTCTTCTTCAGGCCAAAGGTGAAAGCACACATATTTCTTTCGTGTTTTTTTTTCACTGTAAATATTCAAGTTTTTTTTTTTATTCTAATCATCAATTTTTCCCCATCATTCAGCTGTTTAATTTAATTTAAATTCAAAATTTTTTTTTATACATTTAGTCAAAATTTGTTATTAATCTGACTCATATTTGTAATGTCCCCATGTGTGCTTTCAGCTTTGGCCTGAAGATGAGTGTTAATACACTCGAAACATGTAGCCATTAGTATTTTACTAATAAAAAAGAATTTGTGAGATTCTGGACTTTCTTTCATTACCACTAACGTAATCAACATGTGCTCACACAGAGTCAACCTCAAAGAATGTAAATTGAGATGCAATCATACAAAGCTATTCAATTTACTAGAATGAACTAAACTTATTTGTAGACAGTAACCTATATATCTTGGTTGTGTAGAATGTATAACATCGATAACTTTCCCAGAAAATAAAAAGAACAACATACTTAGAGGTGTCTAAACGGAAGGACTTGTGTCTTCACAGTCACCATACAAGTTAATAATCAATAATGCCTCAAAAATATAATGTAGTAAATAATTAAAATTAAGGAATAAAAAATGAATTCTAAAGTTAGATAAAGTAGAAGTATATATCGTTCTGGGCTATGAATTACAGTATTGCTTTTGATTTGGTGTGAATGGATGTATATAGCAGTTACCTTGCTGCAATTATGTTAGCTCCTAGGTAATGTAATTACCTTTTACGTAAACGCAGATATATTAATAGAAGTTACAGCACTCAACTTAGATACTAACTAAATTTAAAATTATAACTTAATTATAATTAATAATTATAAATATTTAATTTTATATACATATATTATGTAATTTAATCTATAGACCATCATTTTAAATAGGTACTTTATATGTATGCATATTTTACCCATTTTATATTATTAGTCCTACGCACCAAATGTACAAAAGCAAAAATTAAATCTTTATTTTTGTATATGAAATAAATATTTACAGAAATACAAAGCAAAATATTCTTGCAGAGTTAAGAAAAATATATTGAGTAATCATTTGCAATAAAATATAATCAATGCTACATAACATATATACATATTAGTAAAACGTATACTAGTATATTTTTCTATAATATATTTTATACATACTTATATATATTTCTAAATATTTCTGAATATGGAATAAATATAGTTGGTTTACTAGAGCATTGCGTACCAAGTAATGCATAATTGACAATTGTTTAAATAATGTTTAATTATTATTTCAGTGTACTATAGTTTCGATTGCATTAATAATCGAGGATTTGTGGAGCTTAGATTCGCATTTAATTTGCTTAAGATGGTACATGCACAAGTCGAATATACACCGTTTCTGGTATGTTGAATTTGCCAATAAGTAGGTACATATTAGGGGTGGATTTTCATATAAGAAGTTTATCAATATTGTAGATGTTTCCAGACAAAGTAATATAGTTACAACAAAGGGCTTTATAACAACTTGAACTGCCTGAAGAAGTTAGATACACATAACTAAGTAAACAAAGGAAAGCAATATTACATTGTTTCCGTGTTCAGTCTGTTATACATACGAAATATCTTGCTTTATTGGCAATATTAGTTAATGATGTATATCATTGTTTTTTTCAAAAATAAATGTATAGCTATAAAGATCATTGTTTTATTTATGAAAATAAACATATTCTAATTTGTAAGAAATATTTATCTTTTTTAAAGCGTTATTTAATATATGTATATGCACTAAGTCTACTAATTGAACAATGGTTTTGCGCATTTTGTCGGTCGTTTCCAATGCTAAGTGGTAGAATTTTAGCGATGGAAAATATGCTAAATTAATACACAATTATACTATATTGTCATATACACACTTATTCATAAAAGAAAGTACTTTAAAAGGAACGATTTGCATTTCATTTCTATTTCATCCCAAAACCGATTATTAAATTATTGAAGTTTTTTTAGTAAAACTTTATGTAAGTCGATTCCATTTTGAACACGCTTCCTACCACTAAAATTCTGCAGGAAAAAAGGCAGAGTGAAGTTCACTTAAAGTGAAATAAATATTCAAACCAATTGGTTTTATGAAAAATAGTCTCAAATAAAACTTTTATACATGAGGAATCATACGGTGATGCTGTCATAGTTGATGTGGCAACACATCGGTACTTACAATTAGTCAAAAAAAAAAATCATATTTTTTTCTCAAAATAGAACTAAAACCCAATTAATATTAGTAATAAATTTTCTATTCTTTGAATTTATCTGATCCAAACTTAATGTTTCATAGATGGAGAGAAGAATAATATCTAAAATAAAAAAGTGAGCTTTGGTAAAGCAACAATGACAGCGCCATCTTCTGATGCGTTTCATGCATTAAAGCTGTTATCTGGAACATCTTCCTCATAAAACTAGTTTGTTTCTGAAAATAAACATACACGTATGTGGTATTTTGATTTCTGCTTGTTATAAACTTTGCACAGCTTTGTATGTGTCGCTAATTGTATTATAAACAAAAAATGGTTATAAATTTAAACCACTTAAATTGAGCAATAAATAAACAAATTATTAAATCCATATTGATAACCGAAACTAAATAAATATCTAAACAGATTAATTAAACTTTTAAATTAAACGAATAAAAATATAAATTTAAAGACATAATTTCTGTCATAGGAATATTTTGTTTGTCATATTTTTTTCTTTGTAATTTTATTTTAAACGATTTCAATATTGTAAAATACTTCACAGCATGATGCTGGATTAATTTAAGTACATACCTCTTTCTGTTCTATTAAAACATCATCACATCTCATATACATTTTATTTAATACGTTTTGTAATTTCGAGCAAAGAAAAAGACGATAAACGAAACTCGAAAATGTAAATCACTTACGAGAGGAGATAATAAAATGGGATTTTTTACGACCTCGCAGAGTACCCCCGGGACTTTTTGCATTTTTTTTTGTCTCGGCCCGAAAATGTGGTGTATTATATTTTTGAAGCACCAGAAATTTTATACCTTTTCCATTAAGGGAGGTTAGTGTTTAGAACGCTACCAATAAATGTTTATATCGCATTTGGCTTCGAATAGCTTCACCGGCACGAAATGCAAAGCAGCCTGCTCTGAGTGTAGATATTCCCCTTAGTACAGTCGTATTTATTCACACCCTAGGTCCCTCACCTACAAACCTCAAACATAATATTAAACATTTCCTAACTTGTATTTTCGGGTTACTGGCGAGAAAATTACCTATAGACACATACATTCCTAATAAATATTTCCTTACCTGTGGTTTTGAATACAGTGCCACTTAAATGTTTTCTGATATAAATTCAGTGTTTCTTTTATCTTGAAAAGATTATGTTTTCTCTCAAATATAACATAATAAATTTATTTTCAAGATTCTTTTCAACATTTTAAGAGCGCTTAGGCTTCTAACCCATTTTGACAAAAAATATTTAACTATCTTGATATTAATTAGTAGTAATGCATAAAACTCCTTCTTTACGGTAGCAGCTACAACCTGCTTCTGCTACTTTTGGTTAGCAGTTTAAAAAAGCTGCTGTTTTTTGTAGCAGTTTTCCTTAAATAGCAGTATACGTTAAACTGTTTCTATAACTTTGCACACAGCTTACAGTATCTTATTGTAACCACTATTACATATATTTTTATTACATAAGCATTGAAGTTACAACTACAAAATGCTCCAAATTAAGAAATTTTCAAAAAATTAAAAATCAATTCCTCCATTCCTCACCGATGTTGTGAAGAAATAATTAACTTAATCATTAAAAAAAAATGAATCCCTTCTTCGACAAGAACCTCCCAAAGTGATCAAGACGATCTAAATACCCCTTACAACAAAATTTACACGCTCCTGCGGCTCCGATCCAACAAATCCAACAAATTTTGCATACAACATATTTAGAAACATTTTATATACTGCTTTAGAGTTATACTGCTACAAATATACATGTGTGTTTCACAACATTCGCGCTTATCTACTATATCAGGAAACTGCTACAAAAGTAGTAGCTTCTTTTGATATTGAAGAGCTGCTACAAACTACTAACAGTTGTTAGCTGCTACAAAATAGCAGTTTGCTTCATAGCAACCCATCACTATTAATTAGGAACGAAATAAATTATTCAACTTGATAAACTGAACAAAAAATCAAAGGATTTTTAAATATGTACATATGATTTGTACCCATATTATTTGTACTTTTAAAACAATTTAAAAAAAGGCAGACGCAAATATAGTTCTTAGTGTGAATTTCCAGTCACTCTGTATAAATACATAATTCATTTCAATGGTAGAGATTCAAGTTAATGGTATTTCTTAAAAACAAATAAATAAAAGCATAATTTATTCAAATTTTCTGTTGTGTTTAACATTAAAGAACAAGTTCTCACATATATTCTGTCATAATAACAAATAATAAATAATTGGAAAACCTCTTCTCTTCAATAGTAACAGTAGTACCTACATTTCTTTAACTGAGTTAACATCATCAAGAGAAGACACAATATTTAAAACAACGACTAATTAAATAGTCGTAATATATAAAAAAATAAAGTACTGAAACTGTTCTACAAGTACTACTATACATTAGTTTCCATCCATGATCTTCCAATCATATGCTCACTCGTCTCATAACTTGGTTTAGTTCTCCAAGGGCCTCAAATCGACCCTTACAGCACCACTGTGCTAACTTTTACAAGCCACCATCCCCTTCTATCGTGTCAAACCTAAATTCTTTATCTAGTAAGTAACTTCCAATCCTGCGTAATATGGACATTTGGAATTATTTTTAAAAATTTATAAAATAATACTCAATCTCGCACTGTTGAACGGGTTTTTTTTCATATCCAAGGAACCAACATGAGTACACCTCTACTATACTTGCTTTTCTGTTGTTTCTTCTTGAAGATCTTAGCCACTTGTAGGGTGCTAATTGTAGAGTAACCCTTTCTAAATCCATGTTACTTTATGAAATTTCTTCAGACATCTTCTACATTCACTAAAAGTCAGATCTATCTTAAGAAGCCGCTCCAGTAACCTTACGGGCGTATTCAGCATGCAGAGGCGCATATGCAAAAAGTGAGGTTAGTTTACTGCTAATACACACCAGTGGTTTTATTTTCTATTAATGTTATATATATTTAGAAATAATTGTGGACAGAAGTCGCAACACTTTAGTACTTCCGGTGAAATACGATAAACAATGGCAGCCTTTTTATTTTGCAGTTGACTAGTTGCTTTTTTCAGCTCTTTCTCAGTGAAAAACCAAATCTGAAAATTTGTTCTAGTTTTACCTTCCATTTTAGATTTATTTGAATACAGAGTCTCAGCAATATATTAACTAGTGTTGGTTCAAAATTTAGGAGCCCAAAGGCTCTGCTCCGATAAGTCATTGGAAAGTGCCTCTAAAGCTATCGGGCTGAAATTAAAGCAAATGAGTACTACTGTCACATATACTGTAAATACCAAAAATTAGCTCAATCGATGCCACGATATATTAGCATAAGGATGGAAAATTCAATATGTTTTTTTCTCAGGAATTACTTAAGCTATCGCGTTCAAAAAATTATATAAATAAACACTGATTATGGGCATTTTATAAAAAATCTAGGATGAATTCCGTTCACTCAGTTCATAGTTATTATTATTTTCCCCTTTTTAGGGGTCGTTTTTTGAGTTTGATTCAAGGTGCCAACTTGGCTTTTTGTTATATTAGACTGTATACATTTAGGTTTATTATATATTTTTTTCAGTTTTTTTTCGTGTGGTAGAACATGTAAATAAAAAATAAAATCTCTTTGAATGATCTTAGTAAGACCAATTTGTTGTTGTTTATTTTAGGGTTAAAATGATTGTTCATCCATCAATTTCAGGATTATCTGTATAAATGTTTCAGCCCTATTAGTTATAAAAGTATCGAAATATAAAAAGGAAAATTATAACAACAAAATAATATTGATTTCCGTACATGCAGTTGAAAGTTATTGTTATTTTTCCTTTTTGAAGGGTGATTTTTTCGATAGCCTTAGGGGGCACTTTTCAATTGCTTATCGGAGCAGAGCCTTTTATACTCAATTTCTTAATTAGAAACCTATGCTTTAAGCCCCGGAGTCGTTATTTACTCCATGTTTCAATTCATCTCGCTTGGCTTTTTTACTGATATTTATCATCGCTTTTACCGTTTCTAAGTTTAAATTATAACACCGTTAATTATAAAGTTCACTACAACATATATTGCAAAAAGAGGCTTTTCAATTATTTACTATTGTGATTAAACATTCACAAATGCTCGTTACATCATCCTGTGATATAAATATCTAAAAGAGCTTTCAATTGTTTGTTATCTATTTCGCATCTTATTACATAAAAGATTGCTAAAATTTGTATAGGTTGAGAGGAAACACAAACTTTGCTACAAAAGGATTAAGAAATACAGGTAAGCATATGTTTGATCAATGTGTGTTACCTTCTTAGATAAATAAATACTAAAAATACTTAGATTATATATTTCCCATTATTATTGGTATTACCATTTATTGCAACGTATAATATGTAAGCACAAAATAAAACATTTTTAGTAAAAATTTGAATAAAAAAATCGTTTAATAGATACAAAATTTCGACTTTCTGCATAAAATAGTCTTATATTTTCCGTTCTTTATAGCTAAAGTAAAATTATTTTGTGTACACTAAGGAACTTTATTAATTTTACACCTGAAGTATTACTGCTTTTTTTTAAGAAACAGTCCAAATAACTTTACAAATTTTCAATTGCACTGCGTGATGCTTATTGTCAACAAATCTTCCATCCATTGTGATTACTTCAAAAATATGCCATCTTTTGAAATTCTTACAAGAAAAATAAAATAAATAACTAGTCCAGAAATTGTCGATGGTGTAATCTGAATATTTCCGTAATGTACGATAATTAACCTTTTTTTTTCTTATTAGAAATAGCGAAGATATAAAATTTTTCCTATCTCTGCCTATCTACAATAAATCCTAGATTAAATGCTCCATGCATGTATATACTACGACAGTTTTAGTCTATAATATGTTTTAGTAGACACTTTTTAAACACATATAACCAACTTACATACAAATGTAATACATCAGTAATGCAAAAGTAAATAGTGGATGGTTTAAATTCAACTAGAAAACAAAAAGCAAAAAAAAAAATTGATGTTCAATCATCGCCAGCTTATTCAAAGTGTCGCCTTTAGATACGAGGTCGACCACCTCAATACTAGCAACAATAAATCAGCGGAAAACAACGTGCCATGCATAAACACGAGCATGTAAGAACAGGTGCGGTGATTTAATAAAATTGCGTGAATGCGATTATCAAATCGTTCTTCACACGCGAGTTGCGGGCGATTTAAAAAATAAATCTGTTAAAATTGCCCGCTCGAACGCTAGACGGAAGAACGTTACTATCACGTGACCCCGATTTGATTTATGAATTCTATCGACTTCAATGAATCGTAACAAGGAGGTGATTATTTAATAATCGAAAACGAAACTTGAATTTAACTATTGTGCTTATCACAGCAGGATTTACATTCACAAAGGATCCACCAATTTGCTCGGTGGTAATGTATAGTTTCCGATGTAAATTGTATAACAGCAGCGTTCCTTTGAAACTTGCTAATGTGTATTCGCAAATCAAACTAACTGCTATTTATTCGCTGTTGTTATTTCACATTGCGTTTAAATGAGTTTAAATAGGAATGCAACGATTTAAAATAGGCAGCAGAATTTTAAATGTACCCATAGATTCATAGATAAAAATACAATATTATAGCTTCTTTTTACAAGGAAATGCACCAGAGTCGATTTCTCCGATTTTGTTAAAATTTGATAGGAAAGTATTAGACACTGAAAAATATTTGACACGTGTTTTTCGAGCGTCCCAAAGTTTCCCCCAAAAACACATTTCTTGCAATATTTCAGAAACGAGAAGAGATATTGAGATCAGGTAAAGATGAAATCGTTCCTTGTTAACAGTCGTACATTTTAGGTTAAAGAAAAAACAGTGGCGTATCCACGGGGTAATTAGGGGATTAAAAAATATCATTTCTTCTCACCCCTGCACTTGTATTTTTTAAATTAATTTCTTTCTTTTTTTAATCTTTAAACTACATGATAAAATAATGGTTACGTGTTTTGGATTTTCTAAATGTTCATTTTAGGAAGTTATCGTCATTTCTGTGTACACTTACAGAACACTATTTCTCTTCTGAATTAGATTTAATTTTCAATTACAAACCGTTTATTATATTAAAACAAAATCTGACAAATACAAACAGTAATGCCAAAAAAATTCTCGCGCAGATGGTCATATCTTAATTGAAGATTATACCTATACGAATAACTAGGCTGGAGGCAATTAAATACAATAAGGAAAACAAGAATGAATTATCCACTTATATAATATCCTTGACTGCAACCATTTGATGTACAAGGACTTGCAAATCTGTTGGAGTGGGTAATAATGCCACTTACAGATAATATACCATAATAAACTCTTTCGCTTTGAACTCCTTCACATCCAATCTTCATTTTTCTAATGTATATTGCGTACAATATATTGCTAATAATTATGTTTCTTTTGTATCTGCAAAGATTGTTCTATCTGAAATCAGATGTTCAGAAATCGCTTCTGTAATTAGTAACCACTTTTCGTTTTTTACTAAATCTATCTAGAGACTTGAATTTTTCACATCTTACTGACGAATAGAACATGTCAAATATTTAGAGTTAGTGTAACTCGCTTTTTTTATTTAGATTATAAATATACAACTAATTTATTATATACAGTCAGTCAAATAAAAACTCGTAAAAATTATAAACACATGGATTTGCCGCGACAAGAAAAAGTAATTTATATTTATATAACCAACGACGCACAAAGTTTTTTTGGCATAACCATTTGTACGTTCATTCAATTTTACTTTTTTTATATATTTTAATATAACAAACATTTTTACTGGATTAATATGAAGGGAAATAGTTTTCTGTAGCTGTGCATAGAAATGACGATAACTTCCTAAAATGAACATTTAGAAAAAATGCAAAAAAACGTAACCTTTATTTTTTTCATGCAGTTTAAATATTAAAAAAAGAAAAAAATTGAATTTACAAAATACAAGAGCAGGGGTGAGAAAACATGTTAATCTCTTAACCACCACGTAGGTACGCTATTGTTTTTTTTTCAACCTGTACGGCTGTTAACGATTTGAACGATTTGATATTCATGCGATCTCAATGTCTCTTCTTGTTTCTGAAATATTGCAAAAAAAATGTGTTTTTAGAGAAAACTTTGAGCCCCCATTATACTCCCTACAACCAAATGTGGACGCTAAAAAAATACGTGTCAAATATTTTTCGGTGTTCTACATTCATACCATTCCTTCCTTGTCAGATAAACTCAGTTGAAACTTTCTAAAATTCAATATCGTATCCAGGGTGTAAATCTGTTAATTAATAAATGCGAAAAAAGTTAAATGGCGATTCCTTGTTTAAAATTAAGGGAGATTTTGAAATAAGAAAAAAGCATTCGCCTTTCTGTTGTTAAGAGAAGCGACCTTTTTAAAAAAAAGTCAAAAATAGCTTTTTAATGATTTCTTAAATGCGGACTCTCCAAGTGACAAAAATTAAATTAAATAGGCATTGTCGGTTCTCGAGGAGACACTTAAGGATAATTTGTCTCCATACGGTTTTAAGGACTAGGACAGTTTCTTCTTACAGCAAAATCATCATTTTTAAATATTATTTTGGATAACCTGATTCATTCTAAACAGAAAAGGCGTCTTGTATTTTTTTTTTTTTCGTAAACTTGATGGTTTTTTTAATGAAATTTAATTTCATAGCACAACTTGCATAGAATAGAAATTTAATTCAACTGGAATTCCACTAGTAGGCAACTCAAAGCTCGACATTTTATAATTATACAAAGAATGGTTTTGATATTTATTAAAGAAATAATTAAAAATGAGCTAAGTACATGTGTATTTAATTATATAAAATGAATCCAAAATATATTTCAAAATGGCGATATATACTATTATCGCCATTTTGAAATATAGAAGGATCTAACGTATGAAATAAATTGTAGAGGTGGTTTTTTGTACCTCTTGAAATTGTAGGGAAAAGTCAACAAATTGTTCACCAAGTGTCTCAATAACAGACAACACGCACTTAATTTAATATTTGTTATTTATTTCGCAGTTATTGATTTACACTCTATATAATTCGTCTTCACCTGTGTTTTTTATAGTTTTAAAATAAATTAAGTATGAACAAAATATACAATCTAGCATAAAAGGCTAAAGGTTAGTAGAATAGAATAAAATAGAATAATTTATTAGGTTAGCAGACACAGAGTGTATATAACCAGTCACAAAAATCAGGTAAATTGAAAAAGAAACATAAAAATAATTAAATTAAAATAAAATAAAACTCAATGCAACTTATAAATTAAGCTAACTAAAATTCTTAAAATAAAATTAAATAGAATCACTAAGAAAACTAGACACGGGTGAAAACTCAAAGTGGCAAAAAAGTAATCATGAAGCGCCCAGTGCCAAAATTTTTTATAAATCATAAAGTTGAGATGAACAAAATATCCAATCTAGCATAAAGGCTAAAGATTAGTGTAAGTCTAATTTCAAATTTGGATCTTCCTTGTATGGCTTTCTTTATTTTTAAGATCTTGTTCATGCATTTTGTGTTTTAGATTATACAGAATTTATACATACAAAATCTTTTCCTAGAAACAAATACTCAACAAAAATGTTGCTCATTTGTAGGCAACTTTTTGGAGGTTATTGCATATTGGGCAGTATTTTTCATATGTTTACGTATCACAAAAATACTCTCAACTGTGGATTTAACGATACTACACAGCCGAAACATCTCACACAAATTCCGCTAAACTGGAGGCACGTTTCAATAGAAAAGCTATTATCTTCAGTAGTAATGGAACTGATCAGTAACGTGTTAAAAATATTAGTTTTCTAGGAGAATTCTAAGTTGCTAACGTTTCTATTATAAAATCTATTTCCTACGAAAGTATAACAGTTGAAAAAATACCATCCGCTATTTTCTTGTTTAAAAATATAAGAAAATTTTAGTTATTGAAAAAATATGTATATATTTTCTTATATTTTAATATGAACCACTAATCACTGTTGCAAGTTTAATTGCAATGTTTTCCTAACACATTTGTAGCACGCATGTAACTGTTCTGCAAAGTATTATCTTAGCATGCCGCTTTCACATATTAATACATGATCTAAACATAAAACATAAAACAGCTCTCTTCTCTTTCCATCTCTTCCTTTATACAAGAAAGGAAACATAAAATAAACACTTACTCTAATTCATTTTTTCCAAACATTTCTCTACACTTTACATTTCTACTTACATTTGATTCTGTTAGTAGTAACTTCCTTTTCCAAAAGATACCACTGCGGAAAGCGAACATAGAGTAGAAAAACAAATTTATAATAATCTATAAAGAGATGAATTAAATAAAATGATGAATAAAAAATTAACATCTATTGTTTATTGTTGGTTGTTGTGCATCAACGAGCAGCAGGAATTTGGTGTGCCTATTATTATTATTATTATGTATTACATAGATGAGACGGATCTGTATTATTGATGATGATGATGACATTATGATTTTATTTCGTTTCCCATTATTGTACATACGTTATTTCATTATTTCTGTGTTGTTGTGCGCCATGATGTCTCGAACTGTACATAGCGTGTAGATGTTTATCAGGCAGGCGACGCAGGGCCCCATTTTGAATATAAAATTGTAGATCCATTCTGTTCGACAGGTCGATCTGCGTCATATGGACGAAAAGGCTGGAAGCAATATAGTGGAAGTCGGAGTTGATCTGTCTGAGTTCTACATGTCTGTCGAATGGGATATATTGGACGTTCCAGCTGTTAGGTGGGTATTTTAATGACTATTGAATATTTCGTTAAAATATTCAGGACTAGATGTCAGCTGTTCCGTCGTTTTCGTTCCGTTGGTGCCTTTCTATCCATATATCTATTCTATACCATAGAATTTGCATAGGCTAAATGCAATTCCGTGAAAACTGTCGTGAAAATGTATGCTATCCATAATATGAATGAATTTCATTTACATATTTATATGCTAACTGTGGAAGGGATGAATAACTACTAAATATTAATGCCTAGTGAACGCAATAAGCTTTAGTAAACGTACCTCAACAGGATAAAATTAAAACTATCTATTGAAACAAACTTATACTAAACCACTTACGTTATATAAATAAAGACATGTATTACAATAAAATTAGACTGCCTTACTTTTCTCCATTATTAAATATGTTCATTTAATATGTTTGAATTTGGAAAGAAGTATGGATATCCTGATAAAATCCTGATAATTGAATTTTCGATTATGTCAGAGGGTGTCCCCTAAGTATAAAACCAAGTTTGTGTCGTGCGAAACCACGAGCGTTAGCCGCCATTTTGAGAAACGCCTTTTTGTAAATATCTCGAAAACGGTGAGTTTTACGATAAAAATTGTAAGAATTTTTTTTATAGAAGATAAAATTTCCCATCTTTTTTATTTAATTTTTTTTCTCTATTGTTAACATTTACCGAGATATAGTCGATTAAAAAGACAAATTTTTGTTTTTGGAAAATATCTCGATAATTTTTGGAAACACGAAAAAGAATGTGATGATCAAAGTTGTAGAGCATAACATTTTCTACAATTTTTGTATAAAACTTTTTTTTGTTAAATAGATAGTTTCTGAGTTCTAGCGCAATGAAAGTTGCCGTCAGATAAAGAAAAACAGCGGTTATTGGTAATACGTTACTCTGGCATGTCAAAAAAAGTGTAATCGAAGAATTTTATAATTGAGACGCTAACAATAATATTTATCATGAATAGCGTAGGGAGAAGTTGCTCAATAAAAACATTTTGACGAATTGTTTGAAAAAGATATGAAAATGTATTCATTTATTCATCTTCATTATCATTTGTGCGTTTTGAGTCGCGATTTACAAATTAGGATCGCATCATCATCATAATAATAAAAATTGTTCTTGTCAAATTTTAAATTCAATTCATTATTTTTGCCAATTTTATTTTTTCAAAAATCAAAGTCATGCTTCTGTTTTTTATTATTTGGTTGAGATTTTCTGAGTTTTAAGCTAAAATGCTTTCAAAAATAAAGTTGTAAACAGACTGTAAATCTAGTTATTTACCAACCTATACCACTTTTACACATTCATTAAAATAATAATAATAATTTAAGTAGTTTTTTGAGCAAACTAAACAAATTGAGATTACTACTTAAATAAATTGATGATGACGTCATTATCTAAATAGAAATGATGACATAGTACGTTTTTGCACATGCAAAAGATTCCATTTTAAGAGACAAAATTGATCGATCTGAAAGATTTTCATAAAATTGTTAAATAACTCTGGATGAGTTTCAAAATGTCACTTTAAAGCTTTAAAACTATCTTAAATTGTTAAAGTGCTAAAATAATTTATTATGAAACTGACCCTCTATTATGAATTTCGTTCTAAACTTCAGCATCACACAGTATATTAAAAAAAAAACTCAAAAACTTAAACAATAATAATAACAATAATAACAATAGGTGTATTGTTGTGAGTTATTGTTTGTTAGTTTTAAGATTGGAAACGATGTACATCATCAATAAAAGAGCAGTGCTCCCTAGATATATCTTACTTTAATAGTCGCTTGCTTTAATTTATTCAAGCAAAACTTATTTCACTGACGTTCTCTCTATACTTCTCGACCACATTACATAAAAGCAAATTTATACATACGAACTTAAACGTGCACAAAGTAAGTTCTATATATGTAAAGAATAGCACGATATGCTTCAACGTTGTGTGTTTGGCAAAAGTACTTGAAGCTTACTTACGGCATATTCTGCGTTATGCAAGGAGGTACAGCATTTAATATATCATTGCCTCAATGAATTTTGCATCTCCTCGGAAATGAGGCCATAAATATGCAAAGAAAATTGAAAATTCTTCCTTTTTAGATCGCACATATAAGGAAGCGCCCCGTTAATAAATAGGCGAACGTTTTCTCCTGGAAAATTTAATTAAAAACTCGACTCTCGTTCATGCCGCGTGAATACAAGATACCTATACAGGAAACTCGCAGACATATAAGGGCGAAATCTCAAAAGACAAACCGATTGCGCAGTGGTATATTAAAAAAACTGGTTTCATAACAGACGATTTAAACCGCAACAACAACAGGTTTCGTGTTTCTTTAGATACTCAAAATCAAACCAGTCAAAAAGCACACATGAACAAATTGTGCAATATTTTGAAATCAAATACACAATTGAGATTACATTAAACTGAATAAAATTGTATGCAGTTAACTACAAAGATGTAAACACAAGAGATCAAAGTAAAAAAAAAAATGTACAATTAGGGATTACGTATACACAGAAAAATAAAAATGTTACCACAACAAACATTATTAATGTGAGGTGATAAATTATTGTCAGGTTAACATATTCATCACAATGCAAATTGAATGCCCGTATAGCTCAATTTAACATAATTTTGCTACTTTATTAAACAAAACCAATTATCCTGAGAAATAAAATTTCTTATTGAAAGATTATTATTTTTGTTTTATGCAATAGCAAAACTATGTTGAGCCAACTGCAGAACTGTTTTTTGTTAATAATGTCACATTGTTGCAGCACACATTGTTATCACCTAAGATTGAAGTGTAAAATATCTATACGGAATATTGTACATATACATTAAATAAGAATAGCGCTTATGGACATCATTATTATTACACGCCACTAGTCGTTGTTGTAATGATCGTGGCTACTATTATATGTTTACCTGGTAAATTACCAGATTAATATTTTATGATCGTGTTTGTCGTGGTATTTGTGCCAAATGTGCATTATAACTCAAGTGAAATAAGAGAAGCGCCCATCTTTACGACAATTTGTGTAATACATATAGATATTTAACGTATTTGCTACTATATAGATAGAAAAGTGTTACAGCGTGTTTAGATTAGAGCGCTTGTTTAAACAAGTGAGAACTAGATTCGGAAAAGCACAACTTCAAGGTTATATTACATTAAATTATTTGTAATTTTGATTAATCTTTATCTTTTAATAATATTGGCATTTTTAATTTAACGCTAAGTGGTGGATTAATTAACTGTTTTTGAAATAATACGTAACACTTAACTCACAACTTACTGTTTTCTAAGTAGATTGGTTAAATATACTTTAAATTTTGACTCAAAAGAGCTAATGTCGTCAGACAACATATAAAAGATTATTGGGAGAAACTATAATTGCAGATCGAGTCAACAACATTCGTGCGACTCTTTCTGTGTAATTAATTTAAACACTGAACTGGTTTAAACCTACTCAAGTACAAAAATTTGCTGAATAAACCAATAAATTAGCAAATCTTTTTTCTTGGGGTATTAATTAATTAAATGAAAGAAACGTTTCAGATTTTATTGAAGAATTAATTAAAATGCAAAAGGTAGATGTAAAACATATTTGTGATAACAAATCACCAGTATAAAATCCATAATGAGCAAAATGAAAAATAATAAATAATAAAAATATGATATATTACACTTAGGGTCCATCTACACGAGCGTTAAAGTCGTCAGAGACTCGCTGCGTTTTTCACGCTCGTGTAGATGAACCCTTACACCAGAAAAGTTTTCAATAAAAAAAGTTGTGTCAAAACATCTAAATAAAGGATGAAAATTCCTTCAATTGCGTTGATACGATTGAAAAAACACACTAGAAAATACATGTGTGGCAAACAAACATTTTAAAATTGTATAAAATTGTAGTTAATAAAGGATTTTTAGAAACTTGTACATCCGATTTTTTTAAAGATATTTGTAACCTTAATTTTAATCTTTCTACTTAACTTTTTTGACATAAAACTTCTCTTAATCTCTGTTAGTTTATGGTCTACCTTGCGCCAGAAATGTGCTTGTAGAGAAACTCGAAGCTGCTCGCTTAAGTTAATTAAAGAATTTATGAGAAAAACAGTGTTATGTACATATGTATAAATATACCCAGTAACATTAAAAATGTTGCACCCAGAAGGAATAATTTGTTCACCTTGATTTTTTCGCATCAGAATGACAATATTAACATCAAGCTATTGGTAAGAACATGAACTTTTTACTTTGATAATTTTTTGCAAAAAAAAATATCGTCTTGATTTTTTTTGTGAAGAAATTCTGTTTATGAGAGCTTAGCTAGTGAGGGATGTTTAAGTTATTTTCGCGTCCGTCTACGAGTG
Source organism: Protaetia brevitarsis (assembly GCA_004143645.1). Lineage (NCBI taxonomy): Eukaryota > Metazoa > Arthropoda > Insecta > Coleoptera > Scarabaeidae > Protaetia > Protaetia brevitarsis. Next base: position 34,701 of record RXPK01001318.1, on the reverse strand, counting down.
TTACGGGTTACAAAATGCCTAGAGTTCAAAGACGTCAAAATTATCACAGAGTTAGTAACTTTGACAGGGGTAAAATTGTTACCTATCAAGATGTTGGTTTATCTAATCTATTTGCGAAACGTCTGCCGTGTTTAATTGTACTGCAATGGCTTGTATATGCGTGTGTTTCGTGTGTGACAGAAGAAGTAGAGAAAAGAAGAAGATCAACTGTCAAAAAAGGCGTACCACACAGCTTCAGATAGGCTTCAGGCAACTAGCTCTACGAGCCGCTTTGCTACTACGGCGTCAAATCGTGATCAATGGTTTGGAGAAGAATCGAGTTGCTATGCGTATACTATATCACCGCATGTATACAGGACTGTTGGAGTAATGGTTTGAGGTCATTTGCTTATGTAGCCGATCACCAGTTCTCTTCATTCGAGGCAGTATAACAGTGGTGTATGTTAATGCGAATCCCACACTCCTTTTTCAGCCAAGACAACGTACTCCCCATATTGTAGTCAAACTATGACTTTCTCCAGATAGTTAATGTTCGCCGTGGCCACTCCGTTCTTAATAAACCCCTTGAATATGTGTGGATCATAGGGAGGTTTTGTCCACTTGCACGTTTCCATAACTTTGGCACAATTAATCTAGGAAATTTAAGTGCTTGTAACGAGGTGCCACAAACAGATATGCCACTCATTTGTCGATGGCTAGACGTGTATGGGAGCGTTCAGCTACGGAAGCCACAATTACAACAAAACATTTTTTTTATTGATATTAAAAATTTCTTGCAAATTTTGTCGTTCATTTTATGTAAAACTATCACATGCCAAAAAATTCAAATTGAGCAAATGGTTCCTTCAAGGTGTACCACTTCTTGATGTCGCTGAGTATATAACGTGAAATTTGTATATTCAAGATTACTTGCCTGGCTAACCTAAACCCACATAATACTTTTTTTTCTGAGGTTATTATAGCATTAGTATTTTATAGAATATTATAGAAATAAACACATCCTACGTGATTAATTTTATAGCCTATTAAATACGCGAATTACAAAGAAATATTTAATTCGCATGGCAGAATAATTTACTTCGATGATTTTCTTTAAAGCAACACGTCTATATTTAACTTAATTTCTGCATTACTTTACATCAAACAATTTTTAAGCACATCCTCTACGTTTCAGGAACGAGAAATTCTACACTTGCTGCGACGAAACCTACCTCGACATCACCTTCAACATCACCATGAGCGGAAACCCTCTTCTACACGGTTAACATCATCATACCCTGCATGGGCATTTCCTTTCTCACCGTACTCACGTTCTATCTACCTTCGGATAGCGGAGAAATGGTACATCACTGCCTCCGTCTCCCTTATCTCATTTCTTTCCCACTTAAATCCGTTAGAAATGTCGCTTCAACTTTGTTACAATTTCGACATTAGACCGACTCCGCGCATTGGAGCCGTAAAGATTACGGTCCCCTGTAATGCGGCTTTGATGGATGCCTATGGATATTACGGAGCTGAGAGCTTAGGAAAATGTGTGGAGAAATATTACCCTATTACAGACTTACATTTTTTTCAGAAATATAGCAATATTTGTACTGAATTCATAAGATGGTGTTTAAGAATTTAATACTAATGATGCCCCAAAATCATGTAACAAGATCACGATCCGAACGTATTTTTGTATGCCTACTCCAGAACACTATATTAAATTGAAACCAGTTATGATGTTTCGAAACGAACTTTTATATCGGAACACTCTATAGTAGTTAAGTGATAATAAATAAATTAACTATTATTGCTATATATACCGTGATATCGAATGAGACTGTCCTGATCCTACTCCACTTTCCACGAAGATTATATCAATATTTTACATCCATTGTTTCGAATGAAGTTAGTTAATAAAACACAGTAACGCGCGATCATTGTGCGGTTTTTGTCTAATTGTGCGTTTGCAACTTATATATCGCTTAATGTCCACCCGGACAACAAGTGTAGCTGCCACCAAAATTGCATCTAAGATATGAGTCATTCAACTAACTCCCGGGCAAACATAACGGAATAAACATTTTTCAAAACAGTATATTTCTGATAACAAACACACCCAGGTTTAATTAAAGGTATAGAAGCTTTAAACAATATATATTGTAAAAATACACATTTATGTCATATCTTCTTAACATATGTATATTAGACATTCTTGGTAATTTATTCAAGGTACTGAATGGACAATAATGGATGGGTGCTTTTCATAGCCATACGCTCTACAACAAAAATATAATATAAATCAAAAAATGGGAACACGTTTCTTTAACTTATCAGCACTGTTTACATGCTGTGTTCAAAGTGAGAACCACCATATTTATGCAAAGCATCCACCCTCTTCTTCATGTTTCAGAAAACATTTATTAATGGCTGGTTTCTAATATTCTCTATTTCACTTCTCATTGCTTTTCTTAATTGATCCATATTTCGTTCAAAGTTAATAACTGTGTTATCAAAAATTTCTGCAAATACTTTCTTGTTTCTTTTGCTGTATGAGCAGTAGCATTGTCATTTTGAAAATAGCCTAGCTGTAATTCATCATCAAATAATGTCTCACAAATTCATGTAATATAAGTCCTATATCTGACTGTTGGTTATGTATCGAAAATATCGGTTCCATTATGCATTTCTCTTGACATTAATATTTTGAGAATTGTACATCACCTGTTTAAATTTGAACTAGGCTTCGTCAGAAAAAAAATATAAGATTAAACATTCGTCATCCAGATTTGCATTAACTCTCTTAATGGCAATTTCCATACGTTTTTCGAAATTAGTAGCCAGTAATTACTGCACGATAGAGAATTTTATATGATGATAATGAAGCTTCCGTTTTACAGCTTTCTGAGCTAATCCCTAGATAAACTACAAAAAAATTCACTCATTACTTTTTTACTAACATACACGTTTAGGATGTGTATATTTCTACCATTACCATAATGGCTTTCCATGGCTGTAATCCGAACGAGTACATACGTTTTCCACCACATTTTCAGTTAGAACTGATGGGCGACCTGGTGACTTTCCCTTCAAAACACTTCCAGTTCCTCTGAAGCGATGGACAGCCGCCAGATTTGATGTGTCGAAGGAGAGTTTTATTGCACTTCGGCAAATTGATTTATAAATTCTTCAGCACAACGTACAGCTGAATATCTACTGCCCATCACCTCCTCGCTCACCATTTCGAAAGTACGCCTCCAAAAATAATCTTATTTTGGTCCGGTGTATAATGCTTTTGCCAAAAAAAAAAAAACACCTTACGCTCCCCAATGCGAAATGAAGGCGTAGTGTTGAGAAAGACTGTATGTGAAAATTAACAAATAATAATACGGAATGACTAAATAAGCAAATCAAACACGAAACGCACGGCTATGTAGAACATATGTCAATTTTGACAGCAAAATTTGAGGAAACGCTGTATTACTAGTTTCATTACAATGATTAGATGAAAATATTGATTTGCGCAACTCGGAGAGTAGTGTAGGATCAGGACAATCATTTTCGATCTCAGTGTATTATTATATTATGCTCAACTAATACAAAACTTGCCCACACGTAAGTGTTTTACTCATAATTCTTTATACATCATGACGTCTCTTAACTGAAAAATTTACATAATCTTTATCAAAAACAAAACAATCAACAAAATATCTCCTTAGAGCGAATTCACTTACTAGATACGTTACGAACATCAAATTGTCAACATTAATTCTGACATATAATAAAAAGTGACTTATAATTTCAGTTTTTAAAACCTTGGCGGTACAGAAACGTCAGAGCAATATATAATAGTCTTGATTGGTACTTTGCCACTGTTTATTAGTAGTCTGTAAGTATTGTAGTGGGTTGTAGTCTAGGAGCGACAAAATGCAAAAATCTTTTTTAATTCATCCAAGTTTCCGTCAATTATTTATGATATTTTCAGGGTTACAACTTTGATACAAAGGAAATTGTCGACCATGGTCGTAAAAGTTAAAAATTAATTTATAAACTTACATAATACCTGTTGCATATTATATTCCTAACTCCAGTTGATTAATTCTAGTTAAATTTTGTTGATTTTCGCTAATATTAAAAGCATCGGTCTGACGACATATATCAGCCCAATTTTTTTTAAATATTACTAACAGTAAGAAAATAATTAGTGTGAAAACGTTTAAGTAAATTTATTTATATATATTTATTCATATTTATTTATTTATATAAGAGTAGAGTAGATGGACGAGCAGAAAGTGGAGGTGACCACGTTTTGCTCTTAAGAAAGATGCGCAATACAAGCTAGGATGCATAAAGCAGTAAATACATACAAGCATACAAGAGAGGAAAAAATAACTATAATATATACAGCAAGATAGGGAAAAAACAGCTACGAAAAGACTTGACGGTAGAAGGTATTGTAAAATAACGAGGAACTTTCAAGCGATAATCAATGAGGCCGCCAAGAAAACATCTGAAGCAATACAAAAGAAAAAGGATAGAAAACCAACTGCATGGTGGAACGAAATTATGAAGCAATAAATTAAAAGTGAAGAAATAACCCTAGCAATTCTACATAAATATGATTTAAAATTATTGTAACCCGTTATTAATTCTACCGCTTGATGCGACAAATTAACCCTAATTTCCCTAAAATGTGTAACGTCACAGATAAACTTCCTAGTCCATTCATTCCTCTCATTTAAAATATTAACCCGCCTACCCTGCAAATCATTATCAAGATTATAGCTAAACGCTTTTTTAACTACGCTAACAGAAATTAACTCATATCTAGTTATTGCACTACCCCATAAACACCGCCTTTTTCGCTAATTGATCCGCCCTCTCATTACCTATTGTACCTACGTGAGCTCTATATAGTCCAAAAAAGTTTTACACTCCCCTCACGCAAGATATCCTAAGTATCTCACAACAAATCAGTCGGATCATATTGTACTGCCTGATTTATTGCAAGTAATTCTGTCTGAAAATTATTGCAAGGATCCCCTAATTTAAGCTTTTGATTCTATATTTAAAAATCCCTGTTATAAACAACAAAAATCGCCCGTGTACCACTTTCACTTTTCGATCTATCCGTAAAAATTTCCCCAAAAGTGCTTATAAATTTGTTATAAATAATTCCGTGGGATAAATTCGACCCATTTTATCTGTTCGCCTTTCTAAATCGCCCAGTTCTAATCTAATTCGTATTGCTGTAATTAAACCCTAAAACACTAGTTTATTCGCATCTCTACGAAATTTAAGTTTCCTCAAACGTAAATCTACTGATAATATACCCGAAGTAACGCACGCCGCGTCTGCCGAAATAAATGAATACGCGTTCGCGTTAGCAATCTTGGAGACCTGATTAATTTTTTTACTTTTTTAATTTCACACGCATCCACACATATCGCTCCCGCGTACAACGTTGCCGGTTTTATAGCGCCCGTGTAAATAGTACCCGCCGCGTTATCGTTTAAACACCACGTTACTCTAACCGATAAAGTTAGAGACTTTATTACTCATTTCCCTACCATTCAGGTTAACATGATGAATATGCGCTTTAAAAATAATATAAGCTTGAGATATTTGACAAAGTCTTTGTAACAAACTCTGCCCTCCTCTAACTTGAATGTAGGTTTTCGTTGCTTCGGTTTGCCAAAAATACTGCCTCCTCTGATTTGTCCGCATTAAGATTTAATTTATTATCTAAACCCCAATTTAGAATATAAAGGCAATAAAGCGGATCTCGACAACATACATATATCTTTCTTTTTGAATTACTACTTCCTTCTTTATTTTAACAAACTTAGAAAAAGAAAGATTTTTCACGTCACTAGTTGCACGCTACAATCACATACTTAAGTAGTACCCCAATTTAAAATATAAAGGCTATAAAGAGATCTCGACAACATACATATATCTTTCTTTTTGAATTACTATTTCCTTTTTTATTTTAATAAACTTAGAAAAAGAAAGATTTTTCACGTCACCAGTTGCACGTTACAATCACATACTTAAGTAGTACCAGAACAAACAATTTAAAGTCATAACTACTTTTGACAGAACTAAAAACATCATTTTGCCATTTTCCTACCCCAGAATATAATGTATTATATAACATCAGTCCTCCGTTCTCAAATAAAACTTTTGCCATCACAAAACACGTGTAGACTAGCAACGACAAAAAGATCTTCCTCAAAAATAAGTGTCGACGGTCACCCTACACCCCTTAACGAATACCCATAACGCCAGTTCTTGAACGAATCATCACTTAAGCGTTCTGCGACCCCGTTATATGATTGCAAGAAATATGGTAGAGCTGCCGCGAACGTCTGACCGAAGACGAGACATGGAATGATAAAAACGAACGCCGAAACAAAGCAGCGTCTACTGTGAGCCGGAGACGTATCTAGCATCTAAACAAACTCGCGAGAGAAAAGAACTTTTCCTTGATGTTATTTTTCTGAACTGAAATCTGCTCGCGCCGGAAACGGCGACTATCGGAAACGGAACTTTCGCATTCGACAGACATGATTGAAATGCATATATTAAAATGTATGGCTGTTTACTGGGCCGTTTGAATAATAACGATATCAGGTGTTGACCTGCTTCTGCCTCCGGTTTAGGAATTTCCCGGGTACGTTCGGCAGCCGTTGACAAATTTCATTCGATTTTCGCAACCACCCCAATATCAGCACTACCAGTCTACTTGTTTGTTTTACGTCATACCGTTGTATTGATGAGGGCGTTTTAAAATTGCAGATAGGATTTTTTTTAGCAGGAGAATTATTTTAGGAGGAGACCATGCTTTTTTTAAATAAAGATATAATTTTTAGGTTATGTCAACATAATAAAACACATTAAAGTTTTGCGAAATTTATTATCAAACCGTTAAAAATAAGTAAAAAATAACAGGTATACGACCAGGGCACTATTATTGATAACTCTTCCTTATTTCTCCTTGTTTATTTAACGTCTTGTCTTCAATGTCTTTCATTCTGTAAACCTCTTCTGGTTATAGGTTCCCAGAAGAATTTTACTTTGCTTCATTCCCTGGAGATTCTCCCAATGATTAGATTTTCTCTGTTCCATTTCTCTTTTCAGTTTTTTTCAGTATTGCACTGCTACTTACCCTGCAAAAGGGTTCAGGCCTTATAAAAGGAATTCCAGCCCCTTTTTTTGCTAGATTATCCGTCATCTCGTTTCCTTCCACTCCTATGTGACTCGGAACCCGCAGGAGGGTTACTTTATTCCTTTTGCCTAGCTCGTTTAATTTCCCTAGGCATCCCCAGACCATCTTGGAAGTAATATCATGTGAGCTCAGCGCCTTGATGGCTGCTTGACTATCACACACAACGATAATCACCTGCTTTTGATAGTTTCTATCAATATTGAACTGGACGCATCTTTCAATAGCGTGTATTTTGCCTGGAAGTTACTTGCTCATTGAGCATTTGCTCAAGCTTTCGAAATATATTCCTATTCCATTTAGCCATTAATGTGCACATTTGATGGCGTTTTTATTCAATTTCAATATAGTGTTATGATCCCACTCGCTCTTATTAGATCAGATTTGATCACCGCCAGGAGATTGAGGCGCATGCCTAATCGTTCCTTCCTGGATCATTCTGAATATGGTTCTTTTTACCGCATCTTCCACTACAATGTAGAGAGTGGTAAGATCCAATACTACCTCAATAGCTGCTGTTGGGCAAGTTCTCATCGGCCCAGTTATTCATACGCATGCTAATCTTTACACTTTCGAGAGGTTAATTCTCGTGGTGGCGAGATTAGTTCTTTTGCTCCAAGCATAAGTGATGATCGAGCTCACTATCGTTGTATACATCCAAAGCAGTATTTTTGAGTTGCATCCCCAATTTTTCCCGGCCAAATTTCTACGCACCATCAGGGCTTCTTTTGCCTTGTTGGTTGCTTCAAGTTCGTGTTTGTTCCACAGAAGTTATTGTCTAGGGTTTTCCAATCTATATTTTGCTCATCCATTTTTATGATTTTGAGATTGCATTTTCTTTTCCTACTGAATGCTACTAAGCTAGCCTTAGTGAGGTTAACATTTAGTGCTACCGATTGACACCATCTTCTCTTAAAGTTCAATCCTCTCTGAACTCATATAGGGCATTCTAAAGTTTGCCTCTTGCGTATATGCCAATATCATCAGCATATCCTTGACAAGGTATACCTCGATCAGCCAGCCCGCATAAGAATTCGTCTACTATTAGGCTCCACATAAGTGGGGATGTAAGTCCCCCGCTGTGGGTATCTTCTGGTCGTACTAACCGAGATGGTCTTATGTACCATCTCCGCCTCCACCAACCTGGTAGATAGCAACTGCGACATCCATTTAAACGTCACGCCTTCTACCCCTATCTTAAATAACGCTTTTTTGGCAAACTCGTGTGGACTGTTGTTAAAAGCGCCCTCTATGTGTAGAAAGGCGCACGCTACAGTTTCTTTATTCGGTTTGCTGGTTTACCTGGTTTTACGCTTTTAATTTCATGCATTTGTTAACTAAGACCTTCCTTTAATTATCTTTAGTTATAATTTATTATTACATACTTTATAAAACTTATTTAAAACCAGTTTAATTTGATGTTGCTATGTAACAGTATTATGAAGTATGAAATAAGGCCGTTAGAGCACGAGATGTAAAACCAATCATAGCTGATTCACCACTATGTTTAAAAACAGATTTGTCATTACGACCTTAAGACAGAAAATGCTCAGATGAGGTGCCTGAAAGGAAGGGATTTAATTCTCTATTCTGTGGTCATTCTTCTGGTTATCTTTGGAGTACTTTGAGCTAAATTTCAGATCTATACAGATAACACAGTAAACCTTTTAAGAGGACCCAATGAGAAGTAAATTTCCCGCAACCCTGCAATAGGTGAATAATGCCATTTGCAGCTGGTGCTGCAAGATCAATCTAAGCATTAGCCACTATAGTAATACTTACCAAAAAGCGAAAAGTGGATCCTTTGGCACTACCCATCATGCAAGGTGTAAAGCTCATATTTGCAGATAATGTAAAATATCTAGACCTATTTGGAATCCGCACTTGAATAAGATTACTCACAAGGTGGAGGATGTGTCCCTCTTGGAAGCTATCCAAAAAACTTCAGTTCATACATACAAAGAAGCAATGTCTTCTTTCCCATCGTTGGCATTAGAAACACTTATAAGCCTCCCTCCCTGGCACATTGTTCTCGAAAAGGAGGTTACATTAACTACATTCCACCTTCTGGCACATAGAGAATAAACCGCCACATATTCATGTATGTATAGTGAACAAGCTGCTGAAAATGGTCACTCCCGACAACAGAATAGGAATGCCATTGGATGTGTTGTGTATTCAACTCACGATCGATGCATTATTCTACTACCAGCTTTCCATATACATGTGTTTTATATATGTATACATTAAGAGAATGATAACTCACTGCAGCGCAAACATTCTATTACGACCCAAAAGTTAGAAAATACTACAGGTTCGGACAACAATCATTTTTCAGACTGAAATCTATACCATTAAGACGTGTGGTAGATAGATATTGGAGACATATCAGACATAAATCAATAAAACTTGATATTCAAGCGGTATTAAAAGCTCTAGAAACGGATAAAGACAACTCGAAGCTGCAAAAATATTAGTATGTGAGAAATTGTTGTTTTTACAAATTACTGCTATCTCAGAAAGTATACAGGAGAGGGGACAATAGGATCAGGTGTATGATTTTTGGATAGGTTGATTTTTCCTTGGAAGATTTGGAATAGATTATCTTCAACGGGATTCTGAAGGTGCCGTTGAAGACTTATTGGATGGACTTCAGAACATATGCTATCCAGCGTTTCTCAAACTATGTTCGCGGAACCCTGAGGCTCAAAAAAAAAAAATTCAAAAAAGTAACTTTATAAAAACAAAAACAAAAATTAACGCTCCTACAAAATCAGAAAAGAGGTCAAAATAGTAGCTAGTCCTAACTTCCATCTATTTATTTTATAGATAATTCAGAAATTCAAATTTACTTGAATATACATAAAAGGGACAGCAGACGATGTCTGATAGTCCTGATCGCTGTGTGTTTTATAAAACATGCTGAAAGTTGTCTTTTTTTTATTAAATTTATTGGTTCTATCTTTGAAATTTTGAAAAGAAATTGTTTGTCCTTTGTGTAAGTCATGATCTGATTGGAAACTAATCCAATTTTTTCAGTGCACATGATTAAAAAATAAAACATTCTGTTGAGTTTGAAATTAGTTTGATAATCTGTTCTGCAAACTTATGTTTTTTTTTCTTTTTAATTCATTTTCATTTAATTCATCAAAGAGTGTTCTTAAATCCATAACAGGTCAGAATTCCATTTATAAAAAAAATATGTAAACTCAAAGCACAGACAAATACTTTTGTTGTACATAATTATACCTAAAAATATAGTCCCAAAACCATTCATAAGAAATAGCCCCTGCTTCAAAAGCGTCCATCTTTAATTAGAAATTAATGTTCGAACTGATTGAAGGGCATTTTCTATTTTTCTCGCTCTTTTCATACGTGAGAATTACTAGAAGGTCTTGGTAAGGCCGTTAAAATCATTAATTTCAAAAAATCTAGACCAGTAAGTAATCGTTGATTGAAAATACTATGAGAAGACACGGTAGCATGCATAAGCTTCTTTTGTTTATATATTAAAGTGAGATGTTTATCTCGAAGAAAGATACTAACCTGTATTTCTGAACTAAAGAACTACGTGCGTGCTTCTTCGGAACACAATTTTGGTGTTGAAAGGTCAATTATTTGATCAAAATTAGGTGATTGAAAATGACCTATTTATGCGGATTTTTTTACAAAGGTTAACGAACTCAATTTAGTTCTTTAGGGTAATCGAGTAGATGCTTTACTGGTCACAAAAAAATGTTGCTACTAAGGAAAATAAATTTTCATAATGCACACAAACTGATCAGTGCTTCACGAAAGTTAATTACTTCGCATCAATGAAATATTTTTCATAAGAAAAAGTGATTGGAATAAGATAGCAAAATTATTTTAATCAGCATTTTTCAACTGAATTAAATACCGAAACAAATTGTGCTTTAAAAGCTCATTTATGTTACTGAAATTTTGGTGCAATTTAAAAGTTGAATATGCCCAATTGTCACAAACAGACACATTCGCACCTTAACATTTGCCACAACAAATATGTGTCCATAAAAAATAATTACCGCAACTAATTTGATGATGAATCTGATATAAGAATTCAACTTTCATCAATAATATTAAGTATGTGTTCAATAATAAAAAGCAGAACCATACATCGCCTTAAAAATTAAAAGTTGTGTTTAAATCCGGTATTTTATTGAAGCAAGCCAGGGCTCCACGATGAAGGTGGACATTGAACATCTTTTCTTCAATACTAATACTAAACTTACTTATATTCCAAAAACAAACAAAAAAATAAAGTCACTGTGTTGTAAATACTCTAGGGTACCATTACTGAGTTGGTAACTGGACACTGTCCCCTAAAAAAGCATCTATACAACATAGGCCGGGTAAGCGAACCGTGGTGTAGAAGATGCGAACTACAGGAGGAAACGAGTTTACATGTGAGGAACTGAAGGTACTCAGGCAGAAATATTTCGGAGAGAAATCTATTGCAGCCTTCGAAGGTTCTCAAGTTCCCTCTGGGCAAGATACTAGACTTTATAGAGAACACCAAAGCTGGTCGAGTGGAAATAAGAGAATTAATAGGGATGGTACAATGAGCACCTAGCTCAAGTGCCCAGACATTAAGTGCCCACCCTATCTTTAATGAATGAAATGAACTCTAGGGTGTATGTGAATAAAACTGATTTTTTGTGATTTAATAGAAATTACAAGCTAACCGTGAATAATAACATGATTCGCAATATTCAATTAGTTTCCAATATCGGAAAGCACCACTTGAAAATAATTTAAGGTTATATCAAACATTCGTTGCTGATATTGCAACAAATTAAATCAAATAATTACCTCTACACAAATAATTTTTCCAAAAATTAAATTATTATAAAGCACTTCATTGAAGTTAAAAGGAAAAGCATAAACCCAAATTCCTTTATGGCGGCGATAAACAGTTAAAAGTGACCCACTTTTAATCGGACCTTCCATGTATTTAAATTCAAATTGCATAATAACATTTTCATCAGACAAAATCCCTCTCAATGGATTTAATTACAGTTTAAATTCTGTGAATGTAAAACCCTCACAAATAATACAGGATTTCAGGACGTTATTTAATGGGGAGATTAACACAAGGGATCCATTGATTTTATCACTCCAACAACGAGTGCAAGAGCCTTCCCATCGTATTGTTTGAAGTCGTTCGTTAAGTTGCGCTGCACAATACCAGCTCTAAAAATGTTATATTTCCTGCGGGTTGGTATAAGATCTCGTTTCGATAATGCGCCTATTGTACGGAAACAGTATTACCACACTGTTATGTAGCAAATACATCGCTTTAATGCGGTTCGTGCAGGTGCGCTGTAGATTAAGTTGTTCTCATCACGGAATTTCAGAAATGCAATTCAATCGTTTCTTGACCACTGCATTGAAAGGATTTCAAAAAATAATGTAAAAACGGGCTGTATTGAATATTGTTGGCGAAACTAACATTACTTCATACGTCAGGAAAATGTTCAAGTAATATTTGAGCCGACGCCGACGGTTCGACTAGGCAAAAATAAACATTTACCCCGAGGTGATAGCTGCGGTAGTAGAATGACAAAGCAAACAGTTTTACAACCATCACGTTAACTTCCATGTCAATATTTTGAGGTTTATTGCATATGGATCAATTATTGTAATTCCTAGTGCAACATTTTAATTTTTAAAACACCAGATTTTTTTTTTACAACGCTAGATAGTATTTTTTTATTTCTAGTTCGTTTAATATTACTCACTATCCACACAGACTTTTATATATGCAGGCTATTTAAAAGAATAATAACTAGAGACCAGAACTAACCGAAAAATATTGCCAAGGCGAAACTCATGGTCTATTGTAGAAATAACCGTACTAGCAAAAGCAATGGAGGCAAGGGAGGCAACACTAGAACACGCCAAACTCTCACCCAACAAGCAATCGCGACATCTTCGGGAATACAGACACTAATCCAGCTCGGGTAATTCATGGATTGCCAGCTCCCCAAGGTTGGTCCTGTAAAACGAAAACATACGGCTGTATACGTTGATAATTTTAATTTGCTGTGATGTAATATAATAAAACATCAAAGGTGAGGCTCATTGTCTACTGTAGGGATCACCATAACAACAAAAACAAGGTTTGCTTTGTTTATGTTATTTTCACAAGGATATTACCCAACTTGTATGTTTCAATCAGCTATCAAACTATCCATAGGCATACTTGCCAACCTGTGGTTTCTACGTGTATTATGTGAAAAAACATGATACAATACAACGCACCTGCGATACAATGATTTGGTAGCCTTTTATGGGCAAAGCAAGATTAGCGGCATCCAGAATCATCTATGTGTACCTCTGTGTGTTTTTCGAAATTCATAATCTAAAACCTGGTATTTTTTAACTGAATATGAGATAAGTTATTCTAAGCTGCAATATCTAGCTTTTCGAAACTGAAGGTACTTGCTGTCATGCTAGAATAAGGAGCATGTAGTTCCTTTTCTATTCTGGTATTATACTTGTGAAAATCTTCAATTGTTGTCAAACTGCAGCCTTTTTATGACTATAACAAGCTAGTAGTAATATATTGAAATACTCAAAAAAAGCAGTAGCTTACGTACTATTGCTTTTTGTGTAAAGGAGTACATATATCAGGCACTACTTTCTCGTCCAGAAAAAGTAAATGCCTGGTCATCTATAGTTAATATTTCGCAGAGATAGTCAAACAGACACTATTATAGTCAAACCAAGCTGCTGTGTAACTTCGAGTAGCACGTCGTTTTTCAGGGAAGAAATAAGAGTGGTAGATTTAAATATATCTAACTATAAAGCGTGTATTTCGATTTTGAGTGTAAGTTAAATTAATCTTTGACACAGTTATAATAATTAAAAGTGTAATATTTTAAATAAGTTTCTGAATAACTGAGAAGTTGCTGTGGTCTTTTGTTTTACTGATTTACATATTAAATTTACATAATAAATATATCTATATATACATAAAATATATTACATATATGTATGTCAGATTATATAAAGTGCAGATAAAATTATTATAAGTTATAATTCTTCATTTGAATCCAGCCATCCACTCGGAATTTGAATCACTTAAAAATATAATAAACTGTTGTTGTTCTACTGTTAGCTGGTCTCTTTCGATGTAGTCGTTTTCAACTTTTTTAATATATCTGCACTCTACTTGCCATAAATTTTTAATAACTTCAGCAAACGCTCGTCTAATTCACGATTCTACAGCACAACTTCCATCCACACAAAAGCGTTTATGCTTTTTGCTTTTACCCTCACAGAACTCAATTCTTCAAAATGGTTAAACCATCGTCTTTTACAGAATTTTGCCTTCCTCATTATGTAATATTCTACAAAAATAATCGTTTGAAATGCTTGTTACATAAAACTGAGGTTAAAAAAAATCATTATATTTAAATTACTAGAATGATGCTAAATAATGCTTTAAAAGAAAAAAACTTCTTCTGTGTTCAAAATGGTAAAAACAAGAAGGAATAGTAAGAGCCAATCAAAATATCAAATTCGCATGCTAAAAGCAATTACAACTTAGAACAAGACTGCACACTGCTGTCAGACATACAAAGTGAAGGGGAGAGGTAGTGCGCGGCAAGGTTTAGGTAAATTAGTTGACATATTTTCTGTCTCCCAAAATTTGCTTAGTCAGACCATACCACCTGGCAAATCACTACATGAAGTTAGGTATTAGAATAACCAAAAAGGAATACGTTCTATCCAAATGTTTACCATCCTGCTATTACTATGGCTGCATAAAAATAGAATACAGAAATTGCAAAATTCTTGCCTTAGGCTTATTTATGGTATTAGAAGGAATGAAAGAATATCTCACAAATTAACTGAAGCATCGTGGTTGTCGATGTATAATCGAAGACAGCTTCAATCACAATCGCAGCACACGTTTTAATTGCCTCCTTCACCCTTCACAGCGCAGACTGTCACTTTTTGAAAGAATTTCAGTTTCACATACCATCTTTACAATTCATACATTGGGTTTCCATCTGATTTTTCCGAGTTGAGTATGAGCACTTTTAGGCAAAAATGTTTTGAGTTGGTGTTCGTACAGCAGTGTGGGAGCGAGGCGCGTTAGGGTGCGGCTCATCACAGTTTAACATCTGTTTTTTTTTTATATTCATGCATTTATTGTGATTTCTGTTTTGTTTTTTTTTTGTTATCTGTTGTATTATGGGTAGGATATCATGTTTTAATTTTACGCAAGGTTAGATGGTAGAGAAGATTACCGGGATGTCATCCTGGCAAAATTGATTCTCGCCTTGGGGTTATCTTTGCATATACATGTATATATTCTTTAGTTGCATAAGATTAATAGCTATTATATTGCACATTTATTTATCATTAGAGCTCATATGCTGTAATTATGTTCGAAATGGTAATAAAGACATATTATTGTTATTATTATTATTATTCTTTAAGTTTTAATTAATTTAATTAATTGGTTTCGACTAATTGCCATCATCAGGCGCCATACGTCATTAGAGTTCTAAAATTCAAAATTACGCCTGATGATGAATATTAGCCGAAACAGGTTATAATCATACATTTCAAGCATTGGATAGAATGTATTCCTTTTTGGTTGTTCTAATACCTAACTACAAAAATCCACCAATCCAGAACTTACAATAATAATAATAATAAAATCACTACATATTCCAGTAACGATTTATACTTTCCAAACCTCATAGCATGGCATTGTAATATATTAAGTGCCTAATTCAAAAGTTTAGAAATTTCGTTATGCCGGTTAGTTTGCCCAAGAATTTCGGGAGACCAACGCAGATGTCTGCCTCAGTAACAGAAGAAGCAATTTCAGTACAGTTAGCGCAAAATTCAGTTATGAACTGTATTGATGGAGACACCAATTTTTTTGCCAATTTTTTTTATTGATAAGATCGGGTTTGCACGAAAAGGAATTAAGCAATGATTACTACATTCGGTTAATTCACCAAACCTATTAACGGGCAATGCGTATCCAAACTTTTTGTGGAGAGATACTACCTTTTAGAGAAATTCCTTTGAAGTAGGAGCAATAGATGCGATTTCATTACTATTATGCACTTTTTGATTGCGATTAGAAAGCATTTGCACGGGACATTTGGACAAAGAAGTACAGGAAGGTTCAAACCCGTATCACTAGATGTAAGGAATATTCGGAAACTGTAGAGTATTACATAGTAACGATTGTAAGGTGAGTAATAATGATTTGCAGCAACGAATTGTGATTTAGAACCATCGAAAAAAAGCTAATGTCTTTCTAACAGAGGTTATTCTTATATATTTCTTGAATATTTCAATTGGCTTTCTATCCTTGTTGGTTTATAAATTACATTGTTTATTTCTAAGTATGTTAAAAAATAGTATCTGTTTGCAAATCCATGTTATCCATATTTTTAACTCCTTTCAAGCTTCTTTGTTGCACTTGTCTAACATCTTGTATATTTACCTCTACTTTAACTTTGGCATATATTTCGATTTAAGAACTTCATCTTCAGTATAATAATGGTGAAATTATTCACGACAAATAGTCTCTCTAAAATCATCGTAATTGATTTATGTTTTTCACCAATATATGTATAGATATTTTTTAAGATATTTAGAAAGCTAAGTCACCACATACAAAGCAAGGCAAGATATACTGACAGATTGAAATATTAAGCCTCAGGTGTGAGTTACGCAAAATTAATTACTGCTAGGAGAATTTTTTTATTAAACTTGGCTGAAAAACATGAAAAAAAGAACATCATTTTTTTAATATATATTCTGTCGATGAATAATTACTGATCGGTCATTGCTTGCGGCATTATGAATAATTCGCCCCAATTATTTTTGTACGTGATAAATGACCGTTAGCCGTTTTCGGGACGCACCAATAGGAGATTTCATACACTTAAAAAATGATTATATCTGAAGGGACTATCGACCCTGTCTGGCGTATAATGTAGGAAAAATAATCGTTTTTTTATATCTTCTGAATTTATTATTTGTGGTAATATCTAACAATTTGTTTGGATGGGAAGCAGTAGGTCAAAAAAGCGTAGAGAAATTCAATATTTTCATACATTTTCCTATACCAAATCTATCTGAAATACAGTAAGCAATCAATAATCAACCATCCTACCTTGATGGTTAAACACTTTAACAACTATTTTGCTGTAATCGGAAACTTAACAGCAGACAAATTAAAAAACAAATGGTCAGCGAAACAATCCACAACGCCCCATGGAATACAAAGTAGAATTTAGAGGTTATATATCGAGAACTCGAACGATATATGTGGCAATGTCTCTACGTCTCCTGGAATCTTACACATCTGCCCAACTGTTATCTGAGAGAAGGATATTTCCCAAGCAAACTGAAGGTAGCCTAAATTGTGTCAGTATTTGAAGGTAGTGATAAAATGAGACAAATAACTATAAATCAGTAAGTATTGGAGACCATTATTAATACAAGACTTGCAAGATATTTAAAGCACTGCAGTTATTCTGTCAGAAACCATACTGGCTTCAGTCAGCATGGTTTTCGACGTGTAAATCCATCACTGATTGATGTACTCGAATATGTAATTGATGCATTCGGTGGAGGTGAAGAGATTCAGCTTTCCTCTTGTGATATGAGTACTTAAAGCTTTTGATTATGTGAGCACAACATTTTATTGCGTAAATTAGAAGTATATGAATGTTAGAGTATGAGCACATGACATCATAAACTCCTATCTATAAAATCACTGGCAAATGATGATAAAGAAATCGAAAAGCACTCTCACGTTATGGAGTCCTGAAAGGTTCCATTCTTAGACCGTTGCTATTGATGACTGTTGTATATTAATGTCTCAAATGGTGGTAAAACAGAACAACTAACACCAAAAGAGCAGTAATTTTACTGGGTTTTCAACTCTCCGTTAATTAGGTGGAATTATCACATCAGGGTATTACTGAAGCAATTAGAATCGTCAGTCTTCATAATTCGACGTCTAATTCGGATAGCGTCATATTAGGAAGCTAGGACAGCATACTTTAGTGAATTTAAATCAACATATAAAAGATATGTTGAGTCAAATTATAAATGTGCAGCACTTCATGTTTTGTTGAACCAATTCATTTCTCAGTGTAAGAGAAATACGAAATAATTCTGAGAAAACAATTCAAAGAGTATGAACTCCTGACATTTTATTAGAAAAGCTTGCATTTGATTGTATTATTTGATTACAATATGTTAGAATTACAACACAAAGCATTTATTATCGAAAGTGTCTTTAGAACTGGTCGAAAATTAGATAATGGCGAATGGTTTATTCCATTAATCAGTGCATGCAAAATTTCCGACAACAGTTTCCTAACCTAACAGTTACTTGCGCACAGCTTTTAATCGTGTTCATGCTTGTATTGACAAATTTCGTGCAACCGCAACTCTTAAACCTGGCGGTAATACACCTAAAAAGGAACGGCAAATTGCGTGGAGGATATTTGACGCCGAATGGATAACTCACCTAAAAAATCAATTGCAAACCTTTCTCAAGTTCAATTGCCAGTGGGAACATGCCATACTGTTGTGAAAAAAGGTCTTAAAGTTATTTCCGTACAAAATTCAAGCAGTAAACGATGCGTCTAACCATAGCGTCCCGTGTAAGAGATATTTAATTAATACTGTAATCGAAGTGTATTGGTTTTACCTTTTTTGTAAAGCTTACGACCTTACACTTACCAATATTCAAATGAAGTTTGTTTTTATTGCACCAGTCATCAATCTTGTTTAGTTCTTTTTGTAGTGAGAGGCAATCAAATGTACATGTTACAGAAGTAAAGATTTTGTGATCATCAGCCAATATACATTTTTTACTGTTAATACACTCCAATAAAACGTTTATAAATAGCAGGAACATTAAGGGACCTAAATTGGACCCTTGTGGGACTCCATAGATGACTCGCTATGTATGATTTGTGTCTATTATATGTTGTAACACATTGCTATCTGTTTAATAGATGCGATTTAAAAAATGATACTAACGTGTAACTGAAGCCAAATGCCAATTTTAACTATTCCACACTTATTCTTCAAGTTTAGCGTATTGTGAAGTGTCTTTGTTTCAGTCCTTTATATATTCCAATTATTGCCTTTTTTATTACACATTAATTTACACTTAGGTATGATTTTATATTCTTTATTACTATAGGGGAATTGCATATGAGAAGGCTGGTGTCAGAATTCAATAAACCAATTTTATTCAAATTCAAGCAGTAAGCGATGCATCTAGATCCTTAACCATAGTGTCCCGTGTAAAAGATATTCCATTAATACTGTAATCGAAGTGTATTGGTTTTACCTTCTTTGTAAAGCTTACGACCTTACACTTTCCAACATTCAAATGAAGTTTGTTTTTATTGCACCAGTCATCAAGCTTGTTCAGTTCTTTTTGTAGTGAGAGGCAATCAGATGTACATGTTACAGAAGTAAAGATTTTAAGATCATCAGCAAATATACATTTTTTACTGTCAATGCACTCCAATAAAACGTTTATAAATAGCAGGAATAATGTCCCTAGGGGCCTAAATTGGACCCTTGTAGGACTCCATAAGTGACTCACTATGTATGATTTGTGTCCATTATACGTTGTAACATATTGCTATCTGTTTGATAGATACGATTTAAAAAATGATACTAACGTGTAACTGAAGCCAAATGCCAATTTTAACTATTCCACACTTATTCTTCAAGTTTAGCGTATTGTGAAGTGTCTTTGCTTCAGTCCTTTATATATTGCAATTATTGCCTTTTTTTATTACACATTTACACTTAGGTATGATTTTATATTCTTTATTACCATAGGGAATTGCATATGAGAAGGCTGGTGTCAGAATTCAATAAACCAATTTTATTCAAATTCAAGCAGTAAACGATGCATCTAGATCCTTAACCATAGTGTCCCGTGTAAAAGATATTCCATTAATACTGTAATCGAAGTGTATTGGTTTTACCTTCTTTGTAAAGCTTACGACCTTACACTTTCCAACATTCAAATAAAGTTTGTTTTTATTGCACCAGTCATCAAGCTTGTTTAGTTCTTTTTGTAGTGAGAGGCAATCAGATGTACATGTTACAGAAGTAAAGATTTTAAGGTCATCAGCCAATATACATTTTTTACTGTCAATGCACTCCAATAAAACGTTTATAAATAGCAGGAATAATGTCCCTAGGGGCCTAAATTGGACCCTTGTGGGACTCCATAGATGACTCGCTATATATGATTTGTGTCCATTATATGTTGTAACATATTGCTATCTGTTTGATAGATATGATTTAAAAAAAACGATACTAACGTGTAAGTGAAGCCAAATGCCAATTTTAACTATTCCACACTTATTTTTCAAGTTTAACGTATTGTGAAGTGTCTTTGTTTCTGTCCTTTATACACTTTATATCTTACAATTATTGCTTTTTTTATTACAGATTTACACTTAGGTATGATTTTATATTCTTTATTACCATAGGCGAATCGCATATGAGAAGGCTGATGACAGAATTCAATAAAATTTCAATTTTATTTAATTTGTTTATTACTTATTGTGAATCCTTTTGCCTGTTTTCATTACAATTACCCATATATGACGGATATGCATAGCCATCTATTTATACGTGTAAGAAAATCTTGTTGACCTTTTCATCACTTCTAATTCGCAATATGTAAATCTTCCCCAATAAAAATCAATTGCTCAAGACCGACTCTCAAACTTAAATTACGCCCAATTTCGTCTACCCCGAGAGGCCTAAAGAATTAAGATAGCAGCGATTTCGTTCCTCTCGGCGTCCATTACCGGCAAAGTAGCGCCTTTTAGTAGATTCTATCGTCGAGTAAAATCTCGAGATCATATCGACAAAGCGTAATTAATTGCTGGTGTAGGCTCTCGGTTATTAAGAGGAATTTACATCTGAGGGCGAAATGCAAATAAGACACGTCTGAAGAAAGGAGAAAGGTTCCCGTTGGGGATGAAGGGCCGATTCTATTTCCGTCGCAATTTTCGACGAGTTCGTTAATTGACACAATGTCAACAGGGACTTTGCATAAAATCTTACACGCAAAATAGGGGTGGCGAAAATGGAGGATATATACTTGCTGTAGTTTACAGAGAAAAAGGAATGTCTAGAATTATCCGCTATAGTCGCAATCATAATCACGAGAAAAAATTCAGAGGATGGAGAGAGATGAAAAAAATTTCTGCGAGCATCTCGGCCATTAGCCGATTGAGTACTAGTCGTGTTCTCACCAGGAGAAATGAAATAAAGGCAGGAGAGTATAAACCTGAGAGCGTTCATTCCTCTAGAGAATGTTGGAGTGCGGAAACCTCATGTAAATGGGTCCAGATATACATCGATGAAGCGAGCCGAGATCATTTATAAGGTCTGCGCCTAGATAAGGGGGCTACAGTTGTCGCGTGCCTCGCTAAAGTTTCGCGTATTCGCAAAGAAGTAGAGCCGTACACATAAAGATAAACATTTTACGGCTATTGGGAGCGTACGCCCAACATGCAGTAGCACTGGGTTTAATGCCTGTAGTACGCTTTGCGTCTGTATATAACTACATGTCGTCTGAAAACGGTCCACAAATTCCAGGTTCCCAACCGCAATTTATACCTTATCTATACATACGAAAGTAGATTTTAGATAATAACTTTTGTCATAAAAAGGAAACGCTGATTCAATACGTCGTCGTATTTTGGAATTAATAAATCAAAATAAATAAAAGATAAATCACAAAGACATGTTCAGATTCCTTTACTAGTACAAGCTTACTGAGATGGCCTTTCAGTTTACAATGGCCTGAAAGTTAATGTGCGAATATCGTTATTACACTGAGAAAAATACTGATCATAATATCAATAATATACATTTATTGAGTGAATGTTGATGGACAGAACTAAATGTATCATTGTTATGATAAAATATTATTTACAATCGTTGATTAAGCAATAACAAGATTCATTAGTGAAATAATTTCGTTTGCATCATTATAACAAATCATTTTACAATTAGACCGTGAGGAATATTGATTAATATTGGTTTTTAGAATACCTCTCCTAGTCAAAGAACCCACAAGAGTATGCAAATCCACATCAACTTACATCGACAACATATTATTGGTGAACAGTGCAACAAGTGATTCACAAGTACTTGATGTAACTACCCATTTTACTAGCTTTTCAAACCACAAAGCTGTAGTTGCAAAAATAGTATGCAATAGCAGCGAAATGGAAGTCTGTCAGAGCTTTTAGTCTAGATAACGTAGACAATTTCCAAAAAGACATTGCAAGAGAAAATTGGGAGGATGTTTACAAAGATGACTGTTATGACTGTAATACTAAGTACAATATTTTCCAAAATATTTTTTGAGATACTTTAACAAGCATTTTCTGGTTAAGAAAATCCCCATAAAACATAAACAATCTATTCCATCAACTGAAGAAATATTAAACCTTGGCAATACTGTGGAGGCCTTGCGGATTGCATCTACTTATGACAGCAATTATAAAACGACATTTACTAAATATAAATTTATATATGACAACGCAATAATTACTCAAAAAAGAAATCAGTATAGCAATCTACTACTAAACTCAAACAATAAAAGTAAAGACATGTGGTATATAATTAATAATATTATGGGTAGATGCAACCCAGCTGGCCTTCCCATGGTAGGAGACTTGGAATCTCTCGCGAATAGTTTTAGTCAGCTGTCTTCAGTTGCAACGACAAATACTATTAATGAATTAAATATAAAACTAATCCTCATTCATTTTACTTCTTTCCTGTATGTGAGGAGGAAGTTCGAGAGGTTGTTGTCTCCCTGAGAGGTTCCGGATCCGCGCGCATGGATGGCATCCCTATATCATTTATCAAACAATGCATAAATGCTTACTTGAAACCTCTGACGCACGTTGTAAGAAGTTCGTTTACAACTGGATGTTTTCCAGACAGCTTTAAGCATGCAAAGGTTGTTCCTCATTACAAGAAAGGTTGCCTCGACGATCTTAATAATTATCGACCTATAAGTCTCTTGCCAAGCTTCTCGAAGTTATTTGAGAAAATCGCTTACAACCGACTCTACTACTTTACAGTTAAATACAACATCTTAAGCAGTTTTCAGCATGGCTTTGTCAAAGGCAGAAGTACGGAGACTGCACTTTTTGAACTTACGGAAAAGATTATTTCAGCATTGGAGAAAATAACAATTCTTTGTGGCTTTTTATTAGATCTGTCAAAGGCATTTGACAGCATTGATCACCAAATATTGATACAAAAACTTGAGTGTTATGGAATTAGAGGAACTGCTCTGTCATGGATACAGTCATATCTATCATGTAGAAAACAAACGGTCTCTATCTCTACTGACGCCAAAACCATCTATTCTAATGATATCAAAGTAAATAAGGGCGTTCCACAAGGTAGTATCTTGGAACCCCTGTTTTTCCTGTTGTATTTTAACGACGTCCATGCTGTTGAATGTCCAACGATCGATTGTAATTTTATAACTATTAATTACGCAGATGATGCTTCCTTCCTTGTGATGGGGGACAACCTAGACACCGTAACTAGAGCTGTTTTAGACTGTCTAGAATGCTTTGAAAAAATGCCCAGTATCCTGCCCAGTGGAAACTTGAGAACCCTCGAAGGCTCCAATAGATCCTTCCCGAAATATTTCTGCCTGAGTACTTTCAATTCCTCAACATGTGCAGATTACATGTAAACTCGTTTCTTCCTGTAGTTCGCATCTTCTGTATTTTCGCTTATTCGACATGTGTTGTATAAATCCTTTTTCAGGGGACAGTGTCTAGTTACCAGCCCAGCAATGGTTTTAGCTTCTTTCTTGCTGCGTCTGAGTAGGTTATCAGAGAATCTAGTTTCCTCATCCTCTATTAGCGATTTAGTATGGAGTTGACCTTGAGTCGACCTCAATTTCTTTGTACTTTCTTTATCTAGCCAGGTCCAAATCTCCCTTCTTGCAGAATCCTTAGTAATACGGGTCCTGTGGCAAAGAACATCTCAACAACAACGGACAAACAGCGTCGGGCTTATTAATTGCTATTGGCTAGAACGAATCTGATTATCTCAATTTTTTTCATTTACTCCTGTGTTCGTCACAATTCGTTTTCCTTTCTTTTATTTATTTATTTAACCTTTACCATACGCTGTTATTAGACTGATATTTCCAGGATTCCATTGGGCCTCTTTATTCACGAATTATTTGGAAATTGTACCTATAAATATAGCAAAGAAATTCTGTCGTAAATACTTTGATATATGTATCTTTTTACCATATTGCTTTCACGCGCCTTTTAAGCGATTTCTTTAGGGACCATAACAATAACAACACAATTACAAAGTCAGCAAATATCATTCCTAACACTTTATTTGATAAATTATTAAATACACGTTTCCTTAAATGTTTTTTTTTTATGAATTTGTGGGTTAGATCAAAAGGTTTTGATTCAATAAAATTATCTAAAAGCACACATAAATTTCAATCATCTTTGAAGGAGTAGGTGATATAGCTAAATCATTTATAAAACATGAATCTAACTTGGGTAAAATCTTTTGAGTTTTAGTTGATATTACATTTATTGCGTTATTATGTATGAAAATATAAATATAAATCCTTACTATTCCAAAAATCATTCCTTAGGTACTTTTAATCTTTCCAAATAATTTATTTCTGAATTCAATAATTAGAAACTCATACATGTTTCAACAATTTACAAATTTTATTGTATATATGTTCTTGTGTTATATGGTAAATTTCACTAATATTACATGAATACAATTATTATTTTATGTACATACCTGTTTGTAAATCCAGTATATATTGGGTGTTAATTAATTTTCATCATAGCCGTGAAAATTACGTATATGTTCATCGTACGGTAGCTGTATGATTTTAACACTGCGTAGGCTTTCACGGCCGGTGTAACTATAACTAACAGCTTCTTGCGGGTTTCGCCGTGTGTCAAAACTTCAGGAAAACTGAACTGACTCTCAGTTCAGTTATCCTGAAGAAGCTGTCAGTATGAACAGCGAAACGTCGAGCGAAAGTTTTGACACACGGCGAAACCCGCAAGAAGCTGTTAGTTATTGTATGATTTTAATTCTTTGGTATCGATACTAATTCAGGAGAGAAGATTCAATGTAGCTCATACTAAAAAAATGACTGGGGATCCATGGAGACGAGGTTGATAAAAACCTTCCTTAAAAAATTGTTGCTTGTTTTGTGAATTCAAATTAATTAAATCGTATTTCCGTAATTTCTTCGATATTGAGGAGGATCTTCTACATATTTTGCTGTTTTGAATATCACAATATACCGTGGATGCTAAGAAGGAGATTTTTACCCTATTTGATACAGGCATTGTACTTTCTCCCTTTTCTGGAACATGTTTGGTTTGTAACTGCAAGGAAATTCCATTTTGAAATACTTTGGGGTGTATATTACCAGATGTTGAAGGTATTTATGTGTAAATATCTCGTAAACTTTGAGATTATTTATTACAATTGTAAATGAGTGTTTAAATTGAAATATGTATATATGTATAGGTTGGTGAAATTTATTATAGGGGATAGCGAAAGATTTGAATGTTGGTTTTATTTAAATTGAAATGTAACAATCCAAAATATATTGCATGATCTGATTGTTAATTTAAATATTGAAAATAAGGGTACTCACCTTGAATAAGAGTCCTTATGCTCTTCAAATGTTTTTGATATATTATTATATATAAGAAATATAATTAATACTAAATGAGTGTGAGATGTTACGAACTCATTATTTTCAAAGATATTTTGCTAATTTTTCCAATATAATATGTACAAATATGTTCTGATTAGAACACAAATTCGTAATATTATTTGGAGTAAGCACTAAATTTTGCTTTTCCTACGTATAAGAAATATAGGCACGATATTTATACTGACTCTATTAATATAAAAGTAGACAATAGTTTAATTGATTAAAATTAAACTATAAATTTAATATTTAACGAAATAAAAGCCTAATATTATTATACAAGTTATTGAGTTACAAGACACGTCATGTGCAGCCTCCTCGGCTACCTAGTTACTACTACTAAAAAAATTAAATACTACTAAAAACTACTCATTGCTTAATAAAAGGGGAGATTACTAATGCGGATGACCTGTAGTAGTGAATTAAAGGCATATGTATAAGCTCTTAGGCGTCTAGCAAATGAGAATTGTATAAATACTATTAAACGTATCTGCAAAACAAGGCAGATTAAAGTATAAAAGTTTATGTTTGTTATTAGCCAGGCAATCATTTATAAAATCACAATAATGAATATATTTTTCAGGTAACACTTTCGATTTCCATATTAATTAGTCTACATGTGTTCTTCCTGCTGGTTGTTGAAATTATACCACCCACTTCTCTAGTAGTACCACTTCTAGGAAAGTACCTCATATTTGCTATGATCTTAGTATCGATAAGGTAAGCATTTTTTTTATTCTAAGTAGATTAAAATGTCACAAAATTATTTTTTTGTGCTTATATAGGATAGGCACAAGTATTACAAATTCGAGATAATAGCACTAGAAGAATATACGTATATGTGGTTCTCATAAGCTCTCTACTATCACACTGTACGTGAACGATATGTAGCAGAAATTGATCCTTTAGATATAAAGGGTTCATGTTGAAATCTCAAAAAAATCTGAGTTGAATGACATCTGAAATTAAGATCGCTTAGGCAATAATAACGATTCATCGAGCTCCAAAATGTTATCATAAATTCTATTTCAGCCTTCAAACTTCTCAAAACCGTATCGAGTGGTGAGTAAGGCATTTTGAAGAGTTAACTTCACATTTAGCAATTGCAATCAATATCAATTTCACCAGTAAAATTTGCATTCCAATGAAAATAAAGCCAGCCTCTCCAGATAATTCAAATTTAGAATTCCAAGTTGTCTTTATCGTTTTACCGACTAAGTTTCACTCCAGTGAACTTATATTTTGTTGGCATTTTAAGAGGGTCGGCTATTCTTTCCAGGAATCGTTCTTCATAAACAATACTAACGATGCCGAGGTTTAAATTGGATACTTTGATTTTCATGGAAGCATTTCTTTTTCTTTTACTTTTCGTGGCACTAATAATTAGGAAACCGTACTCTAATACAGAAAACTTCTTAGATAACGTCTCCATTTACTCGCAATGTAAATTTAGTTCTCCCTTTTTGACCTTTTATATCACCCAACTTTAAGTAAATTGAAATTAATATAACGAAATGATTTCCTAGAACTTTCATACAAATAAAGTTCGTTTAAGATGGATTTTTTTATGACTTGGTGATATACAAACTGTTTAGTATATTACTACATAAAAGAAAATTTTTGTTTTAAGTCAGTGGATGCACGCTTTTTTATTATAACATATAGGCTTAGTTAAAGTAAAAGCATTTCTTTTGTTCCCTGTTTATACCCTGTCATACAGTAGAAAAACAGCTTCTCGGCAAAACTTTTATTTCCTTGTTTATGACAGCATAAGCTTAATTCACTTTTCTTATAAATCCAATTATTAATATACATATATTCATGGCAGTTTATTATGGTACGTTCAAAAAGGTATTATTTTCTATTATAGCGTTTCAATAGCATAATTCAAATGACTTGCAAAGCCTTCAAAAACTGATATTATTATTTTTTTAGTGTTAAAGTATTTAAATACATTTCCTATTCCTCTTGTTTATGAAATTAAATAAATCCAACGTTTCAGCAGTATTTCTACTGCCGTCATCAGGGTAGTCCTCCTAAGGATTATGCTTTTCCAATTTCATAGTTGACACTATATATTTCTCGGATAAAAATTGATATAGTGTACACACTACAATCACAATACAGTCATATGCTGGCTTCTCCGGGAAATTTCATTTCCCCTGATGACGGCGGTAGAGAACATTGCCGAAACGTCGGATTTAAATATTCCAACAGGCAGTGGAAACACTCCAAACACTAATCATATTCATTCCTATCTTAACGTTATAATGAGTGCTAAATAGTCTTCCTATTGCACTTGGCTGCGCAAGGCTGCGCTATCGAGATCCTCAAAGCATTTTTCATGCCAGAGGAGTATATATTAGTTTCTTTAATCACTTCAACCATTTCTAGATCTTTCTGCCTATTAAGGTTTTTCTCAGCTCACGCATTATACCATATTTTAGTTTCAGACTGAAGCTCTTTCAGATGGTACACTTTAGACAAATAAAATTTTCTATGTTTAAAATCTTCAAATTTTAAATAAAAGGCCGGCAGGTATTTTATCAAAAATCTATTCTCCGACGCTGATATTAGAACAGAGGTATAGAATAAGATCGCATGTTTCCAAAACCCAACAAGTGAATCTGCAGGAGTGTTTGAAGCTGCAGATGCTTTAATATTCTGGGTGGATAAAGATTTATTTGTATTTTGTCCGCAATCCTATTGATAAAAGTAAGAAAATTTTATATACTGGCATCCGTAGTTTGATGATGGATTTTCACTATAACTATAATTTGAAGGAGATCTAAATCCTTTGACTGAATATTCAGATATAATGAAAGTGCAGATAATAAATATAGGTTCCACAGCAGCATAATGAGCTTGAAGGCTATGTTTCTTATAGCGTGTCTCTGTCCTTAGTAAATCTCTCTAGACCATGCACGATTTCTAGAAAGTTTTGTTAGAATTAAGAAATGCTTCGGTATTTTTGAGACCATTTTGTATCGCACACAGCTAGTATATTTGGACGTATTTTTCTTCTTAAAACGAGTTCTGAAGAAAAGTTTATGATATAGATTATTCACCACTCGTTTGCCCTTCTATGTGTTTCCCTTATTATCGTTTTTACACCACCATTTTTGCCGACCATTATTGCATATCCGTCGTATCTTTGCCCTATATATTTTTGTGGGTCTAATTCTCTTCTTTGTAAAATTTTATGGATTATTTCAACTATGATTCATAGATTTTCATTTTTCAAAATCGAGGGACTCTTCTGGTACCGTAAATTTTTCTTCATCGGAAAAACTTATAAAACTCCTTTGTTTAGTTCTTTGTCTCTTAATGCTAAGTCATAAATTCAACAATATATTGTAGTTGATATGATTGACGATAAGGCTTTTCGATTTTTCACTCTTAATTTTTGGTGTACAGATATTAGTTGGGCATCTATAAGTGCTTCTTCCATGAAAGACTTTGCAGCTTTAACTGCTCCAATCCCATTGGTCCTTTTAAGCGCTTTGAATGTATCAGCTATTGAAATTGAGGAAAAAATTATCTCTTCAGATGTATGGTATCTTCAGCAAAGTTGTAATTTTGTGAAGATTTCCAAAGAGGGTTTTCTTTCAATTTTCATTTTTTTCGGCTGTAGTCATAAGCGAAGCTTTTGCTACCCATTTTTGGATGTCATTATCACAGCACCCTTCTTGAACCGTGTTTTGAATTGTCGACGAGGGAGGCCTTGACTAAGGTTCAGAATTTGGTGAGAGATATTTTGTCTTCTCCTCATCACTTTCATTTTCGTTTTCCGATCTAATTATTAATAAGTATTGGGTCTATTTATCAGCAGTTCCTCCCTACGGCGCGTTAAAATTCGTGCTCGATGCAATGCATAATTCTCGCACGTTTTACATATCTGATCTATCGAATTTGTTAGTGATTTTTGGAGGCTCATTATAATAAAGTTAGTTTTCTCTCTAAATTCCAAAGAAAGTCAAAATTATTGCCATAAAGATCCAATGTTTAATTGTAAAATATCTGTTCATCCACTTGTGTCTTCATCAGAGTTTTGCAAAACTTAACAGTTTATTGTTATTTTCCAATTTTTGCTTAAGAATGTTTTTATTTAACTTTGTGTCTTACATTCTCCGAATTTGTCTGATGTTTCCTTGTGGTTATATAAACTTCTACTTTGTTACAGCATATGCGTCACAGTAGTTGTACTGAACGTCCACTTTAGGTCCCCACAAACTCACAGAATGTCGCCGTGGGTGAAGAGGGTTTTCATACACATATTGCCAAGGCTGCTGGTAATGAGAAGACCACAATATATGTTCGACACGAACAGGTAAACCTTTAAAAGATATTACACGCAAGCAAATTACCTACGTAAGGAATATTTTCACTATTGGAGGCGCACTCTATGTGCAATAAATCGATATCTAATTTACATGACAATCTAAACAGCACACGGAAATCGAAGAATAACCTTATTCCGAAATGCATAACGTACTTTCGCGATTCGAAATTCACCCAACTAATATATATGCGATTTATCATTCAGATACGTGTCCGGCAAACTGATCATGCGTGGCAGGGAAGTCTCTACCTGCCTGTATCCGTACAAAGCGAGCACCCAGAACGATGACTGCAGCCCCAAGAGATTCCCCAGCAGAACTCCGTCAAAGGAGGAACTGTCTCCAAGGTACTCTAAACGTTTTACGCAATAATTGTACATTTATTTGCGCTATATTAATCTCTTCGCGCGCCGCTGTCAGTCGTTAATTTTGCATTATTCAGTGCAATTCCCAGGTCACGAATAAATTTATTATATATTTTTTTCTTTATATTTTTTCGAAATAAATCTAACGTTACCAAGTCCCAGCAGATACTATCTCGTGATATATATTTACGCCGTTTATCTGGATGAGTAATAACAAAAACAAAAAAGAAAAGAATCCAGCCTCAAAATGAAACAAATAAATAAAACCAAGCATTTCTATTGCTTATTTAAATTTTAACTTTGTCATCTGTTTGCGTTTAAAAAATGACACCCAATAACATGCATACGAGCAACCCCGTTATTTTCTTTAACTGTTAAATTTGTTCATGTTGTTACGGGATATTTGCTTGTTTTTCATTGCTTTTTGTCAATTTGTCAATTTTCGGAACTTTAGTACAAACTTGCTTTTTCTTCAATTTTTTTATACTGATTGAGTTTTGAGTTATTAGAATTAGTGCAAGTAAATTTAATTATTTACTCCAAAAGCCACTGGCTTCTTTTTGTTACTAAATTCTGTTTTTCTTTTATTGTTGTGGGAGCTGTCTGATATGGGGTCTCCGGAAACACTGCAGCCTCTTGCCTTTTTGTATTTAGTCTCCTATTTCTTTTACCCATTAAATTATACCAGCCATTCTCTGACGTGTTGGTCGAAGTAATCTTCTGGGCTTGCCAAAGTTTGCCTATCTTCTTGCAGAGCTTCGCATTTGCAAGAATATGGTAAGCATTCTCCGCCCTCTCATTACACAGACTGCAGTTGGCATTTCCAGTATTGATCCCAATTTTCTGTAGGTGTCCTTCAGTGTACAGTGTCTTATTAGGTGACCTGTTACGATGCGATAATGATTCCTATTCAGTTGTAATACTTCTTTATCCTTCTTTTTTGATGGGCCCTTAATATAGGTCTTACTATCAGTTTGCCTGGTTGCATTATTCCATTGCCCTTTTTGTTTCTCTTTGACCCAACTTCTTACCTGCTCTCGTGCTGTTTTTTAGACATTCCTAAAACAGGTTCTATGCCTACATATTTCTTCGACTGGGAACGTCCAAGCACCCACAGCAAAGTGACTTTACTGCAATCTGTAAAGCAATTCAGTTCTCGAATACATTCCCAAACCAGTCTGTAGAAATATAGATCCGCTTATTTCCATGGCCCTCTGATGATTTCAGTTGCACAATGCAATATTGCGTATGTCTATGCTTGAAAAACCGTGTAATTTTTTTCTAGTGGAAGTGTGATCATTGTGTTTCTCACCCCCTGTAGACTTCAGCTCTAGTCCCTTTTTCGGTTTTTGATCCGTCTATAAACTAGATCAATTCTTAATTCCAGCTTATCTGAGCGTGAATTCCTCCTCGAAATTTTTGTTGAAGAGATATGTAGAAATCATGTAGTCTACTCTCATTCCCATAAGGTTGCCTTCCACAAGATGGACAGGAACATTATTGTATCCTAATCTTGCATATCTGCCACGTGGTAATTCTTATAATCTGAAACGCCCCGCTCTTGCCTTCCCCATTATCACCAAATGGAGAGGAGGGAGGTCTAGGAGGATTCCATTGCTGATGTCCTCATAGCTCCTGAAATTTTGTTTTAGAACGCTTTTTTATCTGAACCAAAAATACACTCGCGAAACCAAATAAAATTTGACATAAATTTGAGTTAATTTGTGTAGTTAACTAAAAAATATCAGTTATTACGTCTTTTATAAAGCAATTGGGTACATAAATGGTATTTATGAAGAAATATTACTAAGAAGTGCTTTCAATAAAATTTAACTGTTCCTGTAAAAATTGTAAATAAATTCGTACTAGGTTACTTTTTTAGGATGTTTTTTTAGGGTGGACACTATGTCAGACTTGAACTAGTGTCATTGTACCGTCCCGTTAATCTTTATTCATTCGACAGCTTGGTAATCTATGAACCAGTATCCTGCTCGTGAACTTGAGAACCTCGAGGCTCCAATGATCTATTTGTTCCCGAAATGTCTGTCTTAAACTTTTAATTCCTCACATGGCAGATTATTGTAATTCGTTTCCCTTAGTTCTCACTTCTCATTTCGTTATCGGCACTGTTTATAGATGCTTGTTAGGGGATGGTCTACAATTCCAGTCCAGTAATGTGTACTTTCTTTCTTGCTGTGTCGATTAGATTATAGAGAATTAGCGCTTTAGTATGGAGTTGACCTTCATTTTCATCTCCATTTCTTTTCTTTCTTCTTTATCTAATTCTCTCTTTTTGCGGTGTCCTTGTAATCCCATTACGGGCTCTGGACCTATGAAGTGTTTTTAGAACCTTTTGGCTAGTTCGTCGCTATTTATTGCCCTTATATCCTTATGTCCGCACCCAAATCAGAAACACGCCGTAGTTTTGTGCAGTTTATTGAGGATTTTTGCATCTCTAACTTTAGGATCTTTTACAGGGTTCGAGACTCTGATAGCAGCCTGGCTTTTTATATTTTTCTCTCGATAGTCCCCTTTTGCAATCATTTTGCGCAGGCCTGCAAGGACGAATATCCTGCCTGTGGAAACCGTTGCATGCTTCCCCCAGGCTTATGGAATCCTTTGATAGGGCTCGGTTCACAAATACCGGTTCCTGTGACCTGGCTGGATTTGGATCCGTTTTTGAATCAGCCATCAAGAGCAGTGATATCACTACGTGCGTGATCTCTATTCGGTATGGAGATTTTCACCTTTTCAGTGAAGACACAAATTTACCTTATGTTGTTATTTCTTCAGAATATATATCACGTAATATAGGTATCAGCGCTTCTGAAGCTTTCTATATCTCGAATCTGCGAGGTAGATCAATTCCCTCTTCTGTTTATATCTTCTCGCATATGTCTCTCCATTTATTACTTCTCTCCCTCAGCCAGTTCTACCAAGGTCTGTCTTCATTTTCTGGATCGACCACGTCTTTTTCTTCCTTCCGGTTACCATTCCAGTAAATTGTAAAATGTTTTTTCGATACATGACCCAGCTATCTTGCTCTCTGTTATTTTATTTTTCTAACCATGTTTATTCCTTCCTGATCGATTACTACTTCATAATTTATTTTGCGTCTATATTTGCTATTGTTAGTTTTTATCGGGCTTAAGATATTTCGTCCTTCTTAGATCTTCCTCTTGCTTCTTTGTCATTATCATTGCGTTTTGCAGAATACAGGATTATTGGTTGTATTAGTATTTTATAAATTCTAATTTTTGTTGTTCTTCCCAATATTTTACTATTTAATAGTCTTCTGTTTCCCTGGTAAATTTTGTTCATATTCCCTATTCTTTCTTTTATTCCTGTATTCCTACTTCATTGTTTGCTATTTACTCAGTTATTCCCTGCCCAGTAAACAAAATTCAAATTTCCCGCAATTATATTTAGTAACTTCGACTTAAGGGTATTCAAATAACTATTAATGTAATACAAAAGCGTAGGTAACTCCAACTGCTTTAATGTTGAAGTTACTAAATTAATTACGGGAAATTTTAGTTTTGTTTACTGGGTAAATATTTAGTGTGTTTACCACTTCAAATGTATAGTTTTCGATTTCAACTGTACCACTCCCACGTTCCTGTTTCCTATTCAGTCTCATCGTTTTTGTCTTTTCTGGATTTGTTTTTAACCCAATTTTGTTCCCTTTCCTTACTATTTTCTCTAATATGGCTTTGGTTATCTCACGCTTTTTTTTAGGATAATTGGAATGTCATCACCATAGGCTATTGTCTGTCTTGCCTTTATTCTTATTATGCCTTTACCTATACTTCGTAACACGTATTCCATACAAAGTTAAGTACTGTTGACAGTGAATTACCTTGCCTTACGTCTCTATTTATTTCAAATTCTTCAATCTCTCCCTTTTGAGTCTTTATAATCGCTTGTGGTTTGACCACTGCTCAACTCATCATATCTCTC